>JAAIXJ010000717.1:678202-739179 GCA_013403705.1 Heliconius hermathena | reverse complement strand
TAAATATACCACTTTATTTACTCGCTTTAATATTTTACCTTTTAAACTGATCTTGCATTCCGTCCTTTTTTCATTTATTGCAAATACCAGAACCTTTGTCTTACTCGCATTCAGGCTTAGACCATAATTTTCACAATTTGCTTTCAGAGTGGTAACTAATGCCTGCAACTTGCGTTCTGATGATACAATGAGCACTACAACATCTGCGTACAGCAGGCAATTTACATTCAAGTCATCTACTTTCACTTCCATGTTACTTTGGTTCACTCCTTGGAGACAGCTATACAAATACAAATTGAACATCCAAGCTGACATGGCGCACCCTTGTTTAACACCCGATTGGATAATAAACCAGGGTGACATGCCAGCTCCTACTTGCACGCAGGCTGAGTGGTCTTTGTAAAGAGACTTTACAGCAAGGGTCCGCTCACATTATACCGGTGTGTAACCATTGTACTCCCATAATTTTGATTTAAAAATGAAGTATCATCACAGTATATTGGCTTTCATACATCCGGGAAAAAGCGTGAGACTTTAGTATGTATTTATTTATTTATTTTCTTTTCAAGTTTCATACTACCTCTATTCCTTTTACTCTTTAAGCCCTAAAAATTTGAAGGCCAAAGTCACAGCGCTGTCTCAAATGCATCAGCGGTCGCGAACTTGAAACAAACGAGAAAATAATCGACCCTCCAGAGACCAGATGTACATATATATATCGTAAGTTAGTAATTAAAACTAAAATTTGTAGATCTGTCGATTTCATTTTTACATAATCAAAGGAATTTCACTAATTCAAATTTAAATATTTTCTGTTTCAACAGAGATCTCAAAATCCCTACGATATTATATTTATTGTAAATATAATATAATATACAGGGTGGAAGAGGCAGCGCTCCTTTTACGGAAACAGCATATAGGGTAAAATATTTCAAACCNATGCCTCAACAGTTTGGCCGTAGGATTTGTTTTTCATTTCACGATTTTTATCCATACCTGTATTTCGTGTGACGCAATTACGTATAGATCCCAATAACGTAAACACTTACTACTACAAAAATACTACTAAAGGTTAAACAACTTTGAACTTTATCGCCAATACCTCCGACTCGATTTCGGAATGAGGCGTATGCGGCGGTGTTCCTTTGATAGGTTTATGTGTGCGTGCGCCGTCCTTACAAATGGCCTTTTATTTTAAAATAACAATTTTATTATTTATTTTGTTTGAAAATATAACTTTTTCATTTTTGGAAAATTATTTTTTTCTGATTTACATTAGGCTTTTATAGAGTAGTTAAAACTGTGGTTTCATTTAATGTGGTGCTTACACTTCCACCCTGTATATTGTTAGAAAATTTACGACGTTTTTGTGTTGTTTATAATTTTGGGTTATATTCTTTATTTATTTTTTTTATCAGCTTCACGCTATATCCCGCACACTGCAGGGTAGGCAGAGGGAACCTAGAGTTAAGACACTCCGTTCTCCACTTTCTGCTGAACTCTGGAGGCATTGCGTGTTGAGTGGCAGATCTCAACGCCGCGCTTGTCCTCGACACTAGAGTGAAGAAATGGAAATATAAATGTAAATAAATGTTTCATCTCCTCGAGTGAGGATTGAACCCACAACCAGTCGGTTTTACAGTCACACTTTGTGCCGCTGCGCCATAACTGGCCTTAAAGTTATATTCAGTCCGTTTTAAACGAAAGTAAAGGTGAATTAAAGAAATCATCAGAAAAGTTTTATCTGCTCATCTTGGAAATGTTCTGTGTTAAGTGGCAGTTATTCTTTTTTTCACACGTCACTGGGGAAATAATAAAATTTTATTAAATGTATTCCTTGAGAGTAAACATAGTACCCATTACTATTTTAAGGGTTCCGAAACCAAAAGGTCAATCCGCTGTCCTTTCGTCTGTGTGTCGGTCCGTCTGTTTGTATCTTATGAATCGTTATAGTTAGACAGTTGAAATTCTTACTTAGGAATATGTAACTTTCTAAATACTTTTATAAAAAAACACCTATAGGGTATATTTAGTATTATAAATTTTTGAAAACACGATGTTTCGAACACATTGCAGTAGTCCGCGGTGACGGGTAGACTGAGGTGACATTCGTCTTTCATTTCCTGCAGAATGAAGATACAGTCAGCTATCTTGCCTTCTGGTATGGTGGGTTTGAGACTTCAAAGATTTTATAAGTGGGTCCGAGGTGGTAGATAAGTTTGCAACCGTCTTCTCTATTGAAATAAGGATGTTTTTGTATATTTTACTATACATAAGACTAAAAAACTGAACTATACTAGCTTCACGCTTTATCCCTAGCGGAGTAGTCAGAGAGAACGGAGCGCCAAACGCTACGGTCTCTACATATCTCTTTAGCCTCGTCCACTATCATAAACCTCTTCATACATGCCCTCCGGGGGATCCTCATGCTTTTTACGTGACCTTTCGAAGGTCAACCGAGGTCTCTCCCTACATACATAAGACAACCTATGAAAATAAAATATTATAAATAGTCTTTGGTCCAAATACAACATTGAGATTCATATAACATAAATTTCCGATTCGCTCGATTCTTTCAATTGCATATTAATCAGCTTAAACGAACTTTCAGACGGTAGTTGAAGAGTTTTGCAATAATTCAGACATTCCCAACGTGTTGATAGAGTGCTTAAGAGTAAATAAATTTAAAATTTGATTTTGGTCTCTATTATTTAATTTAAAATATTAATTTATGTATCTTGGTTGTGTCACAATAGCAAGGTAGGCAGAGGGAACCTAGGAATCTAGTGCCAAAACACTCCGTTTCCCATTTTACGACAAATTCTTGAGGCATTGAGTGCCAAACCGTAACGCCGCGTTTCTCTCGGTACAAGAGCGAGAAAACAATATTTCATTCCTGGGAGTAGGGCGAATTGAACCCACAACCATTGCGCCATGATGGCCTCAAACTTAATAATATTTGATAATGCTTAAAACACCTGCAAACACCTCTATCACTTATCGCTACTCAAACACTCGCACTCGGTCCACTTTACAAGTGATTGAGTGACACTTGAGTCACGTTGAATCAATTTTTACTCACACATTTACTGTTTAAAAGCATTTGTTTTTTTATTTGATATAATATTTGAGTAGATGGTAGCTAATTTGGAATTGCAATGTATGAGAAGAATGTATAAGAAATGTATGAGAGTAGGCAGAATCTACTACTAGATAAGGAATCTAGTGTTACGATACTCTGTTTCCATTTTTTCGCATAATTTTCGAAACGTTGCGTGTTAAGTCGTGGTACTCAACGCCGCACTTAATCTTGTTAGCAGTGAGAATTGAACTCACAACCATTGCGTTTAGAGTCGTTATAAAATTTTGGGTGGATAATAAAAAATGATATATTTCAAACTACTACTAAAGCGACGGATTAGGTTTTTAGTAATATGTACATTATTGCATTAGACTATTTGGAAATAAAGTCCTCGTGACATGTTTAAAATGTATCTAGGCGTACAATAGTTATACGTTCCATTTTTACCTGGGAGAATATTTATTTACTGAGTACCTACGTAGAATGTTGTTAAGTACTTTCTCTCTCTCTCCTTATATTTCAAATACAATGAAATCTGAATAAAAATGGGGGACTGTATATTAATATTTTTGGATTATATAATAATAATTTAAAAAATTAAAATAATAATATTATATTAATTTTCAAAACATGTTTAGCGTATCTTCAGAGATTTCAGCGAACATAACTTCACTTGAGATTTAAATAAGAAAGCTCTCTCAGTTTGGGATATATTATAGGGTACATTAGTAATTATTAAGATTTTTTTCATAATAAAAGGAAGAAAAATATTGCTTTCTTATTGTAGTTCGAAAATATTTGTGAGTGCTTTTTACGTATAAAATGAAATAGAAAATATTATTGAGATCTGTAGAGGTTTTGCGGTAACAAATATCATCGGTAACTTAAAACGTTTTTACAGAAAAGCCATTCTGCAAACTATCTTTTATATAGAAATCTTTGCCATCGGAGCTGAACCGATTTGTAAATTTCAAGCTTTTCAAAAGCAGAAGCCGTAGTGGTGCAGCGGCAGTTCTCTGGCTGTTAACACGTCTGATATGGGTTTAATTACCAGTTGAAGATTTTTTAATTAGTAACAGCACAAAGCGCGGCGTTAAGTTCCGCCATTCTACACGCAATGTCACGAAAATATGGCGGAGAGTGAGGAATAGAGCGTCTTACTTTGTGTGTGTACTACATATTTAGGAAACAAATTATCACATGCAAAATATATTATTTCAAACGATTTATTTAAAAATGTGCTGAAGAAATATCTTAGACAAATTTAATAGCCGAAATATTTAGACGTAAGGTGAAAGGCACGTGTTTACTGTACTCTGCAATGTTTAAATATTGCAGGCAGATGGAAACGGTATCAATCATTCGAAACACAAGATAAGCAATGCCTTTTGACGTTGGAAATGGGAAGAGGATGCGGATTACTTGAATATTTAGTATTAATCTAAAAAATAAAATCTATATTAATTTTTGTTTCTAAACATTCCATACATTTCAAACATTTCAAACATTTCTGACCTTTAAGACATAATATGAAAATGTTTACACTCATGTTCATATATATGATAAAAAGGTATCTCGAATCTTTTATGAAGTTTCAATATTAAAAAACTCGCTTGAAATCCTAGAATCTAGATTTAGTCATTTTTATGAAGCTACACGTTTTTCCCATATAGAAGACAATGTGAAATTAGTCCTAAAACACTGTACTTCACCGTTTCCCGCCTTATTTTCGAAAGATTGTGAGTTGAATGAATTAACTTAACGCTGCGCTTTGTCTACCAGAGCTGGAAAAATGATAATCATTTTTAAATATCCCGAGTGGAAATCGAATCCACAACAATCACGTTTACAGTACAACGCTGTCTTCAATCAAAGTTCTACTTATAATGGTAATAAAGAAATATTTTTCCATAGCTTGGTTCGTTTAAAAACTTGGCAAGCTTCACAATGGTTTGAGTGTCAAGTGTGTACAAATCCGGTACACGTCTTTTCCATCACAAGATAAAGTGCGTTTGAGATGCACTCGCTTTCTTGCATCTGATGAGTGATAACCCTAATGCAAAATTTACTATGTTGCCAATGATTTCCTTATACATTGTTATAGGATTTGTTTTTTTTTGGCTTCACGCTCTATCCCGCATATAACAGGGTAGTATAGGAACCTGGGAACTTAGTGCTAAGACACTCTGCTACCCACTTTCCACCCAATTGTCACATGTAAAATTTCGCTTTTGCTTGTTACCAGAGCGGGAATCGCACTCACACACGTTGCGTTTACAGATTTACATTGTGCCACTCCACCACGATGGCCTCCTAATTATTCCCATTTCCCATGGTTTACTTAAATGCTTGGACTCGCTTGTTGTTTCTAAAATGAGCCCAATAAAGACTTTTCTTCTATTGCATTGGTGGTATTATTATTATAATTTTTGACTTTTCAATTATTATACTTTACTATTATTTTACAGTGAAAACGCAAAAATATATATGAATTATACGATATATTTTGTTTAGTTTAAATCACACGTTTAATTTTTTTTGTCCTTTCATGGTCCCATGAACGAGGACGTTTGATATTAATTTTAACATCATATGTCTATCCAATTTTGAGAAAAATGCAATTTAACCGACATAAAACAAAGTGATAATATAAAGATGTAATTTTTATATTTTCAGATATGGAATAATCAATAACAAACAACGATGAAAATGCAAATTGTATTCATTAGATATTTCCGCGTCTATTCCGTAACAAACATACATACACGCACAGCAACAATAGCTTTATATTGATAATTTATTATATGCATATAATATTTATTAGGAAACTACTAAAAAGGGATCCCTTAGATTGATGCTGGTCGCTTCCGTCGTACACATAATGCAGATATAGAGACCGTGAATCACGAGATATGTCACTTTGCACGCGAAATCTGACTTTGAAACACGCGATATTTTGTGCCTCGCGCAATGAAAATGTACGTTATATTACTAGTGTGGGATAGTGGATGGTTGTGATGGTCTGTTTTCGTGAATATTTTAATTCAGGAAATTAATATAAAGATCAGCTTCACGCTGTATCCCGCACACAGCAGGGTAGGCAGAAGGAACCTAGTGTTAAGACACTCCGTTCCCCACTTTCTGCCGAATTCTGGAGGCATTGCATGTTGAGTGCCAGAACTCAACGCCGCGCTTAACCTCGACACCAGAACGAAGAAATGGAAATATAAATTTAACTAAATATTTCATCTCCTCGAGTGGGGATCGAACCAACAACCAGTCGGTTTTACAGTCACACCTCGTGCTGCCGAGCCACGACTGGCCTCAATATTTATTAACAATAATATTATATTTGGAAAAATACTATATTTTAAACAAATAATCGCGTGGAATCACCAATAGTGGTTGAAGGAAGGTCCTATAGCCTATCAAGATTGAATCTTTCATAAATAGCAAAGAACTACGTTGAACTTAGGTATGATACGTACCTTTATAAGTAAGTTAAATAGTATATGTCTGTATGACGCACTTTTCTATTATAGTTTATGGTACAATACTTTACGGATTAATTGAGTCTCGCATAACTTTTTGAGAAAGTAAATATATTTTAATAAAAAAAATCATTATAAAAAATCATCAATCCTTCACCATTTACCTTATGTATCAGTATAAAAACTGTAAATGGTGAATGATATAATAACATTTTATTGCTTTATTATCTCATTTCAAACCCTCGAAAATTCAGCGGAAAGTAGGGAACGAAAGTGTCTTAATCGGAATGGAGTGTCTTAAAACTAAGTTCATTGTGCCTACACTGATATATGAAGAACGCAGCATGAAGTTAAAAAAATGTTTTACATTGGAGGGTAGACGTAGAAGCTAGTGTTAAGACTCCCCGTCCTCTACTTTCCGTCCGAATTCGTGGAAATTTTGCGTTTTATGTGGCGAGATTCAACGCCGTAGTTTGTTTTTGAGAGAAAATAAAAACTCGAGCCTCAAATGGAAATTAAATCCTAAACGTTCTATAACATATAAAATTACTTTAAATACTATAAAAATATATTTTATATCATCGTCACATATTTTTTTTATAAATAACCACGATAATATCTTCGACGCGGTCACGTTCAGACCTATAGGAGTGCCCGGAAGGAATAAATTAAGTAAAAAACGATGACGACACTTCATCTTGATTATTCTTAAAGAGACGATTTGCATTTATTTTCTAATATTTCAAATTATTACTTTAGAGGGAAATTTAAGTATGTATAATATACTCTAACATACTATGCTTTATCATCTCTAGTGGCTACTGTGTGCATACCTCTTTCGTCTCGTCCAACCTCTTCATACATGCCCTCCGTGGAGTCCTTTATCTTTGCATGCATGCATACATGCAGAATGGGGTGGAACATCGAAATGCACGATGCTTCGATTGGAGAGAGCCCACAGATATATTTTAAAAATAATGACACACAAACCTAGGCGCTTTTCAACTACAGATTTATATACAATTTGTAATGTACTGAATGTTCGACAATTGTTTCTCTTGCACGTTATTTTACGAAAACACAAAAAATATAATATTTTAGGATAAAGTATGTCCAATTGAACATCGACGTCTAGCCTCCTCAAATAAACAGTACTTTTATTTATGCCCAACGCTGTATAATAAAGTTAACAAAAAATTTAGAATCCACCGCCTAACCCTACAAAGGTGTAAAATCGAATTAAATAATTGGATTTTAACATTAAATTATGATGGCACAGAAAATCTTACTTAACAATATGAGACTTAAATTTCAAATGCATACGTAAGCACCTACACACGGACACATAGCCACTCACACACGCATACACACACACACACACACACACACACACAGACACACACACAGACAAACATAGTCACACACACAAACACACACGCATATTTTTATTTTTCCTTATTTTATAATGATAATAATTATTATTTTCTCTATTTTATTGTAAATTTTGCTCTGTTTCATATATGTGTTTATTTTTTGATATTAAGCAACGCTTGAGATATGCGTCAATAGCCGCAACACACTAATGCGATTATTATCGTACAACCTGTTTCTTGCTAAATGTTATAAATAAATTAATAAATAAATGAATGAATGAGTGACTCAATGTATAAATGAAAGAATGAATGCATGAATAAATGAATGAACGAACGAACGAACGAACGAACGAACGAACGAACGGACGGACGGACGGAGACGGACGGACGGACGAACGAACAAAACAACAAATCAAAAATTGGTGTGATGTTTTATTTTTTTTCATGTCAAATAAAATTATTTATGCGAATGAGAGTGGATTATTCAATACAATTCAAAATTTGCTAAAGTACCTACAGCAAAATTCAGCATAGACATTTTTTTTTACTACTGTATTTTAGTAATTTAGAAGTATATTTAAGTCGAGTCGAGTCGAAACCAATGATGTCGTGGTGCATCGGCACAAGCGTGTGACTATAAGCACTACAGGTTGTGGGTTCGATTCCCACTTGAGAAAATTGAATATTTATTATTTTCATTTCTTCGCTCTGGTGTTTAAAAAAATACTGCGTTGAGCTTGGCCGCTCAATACGCAATGGCTCCAGAATTGGGCGGAAAGTGGAGAACGGAAGTCCCCAGACTCCGCCTGCCTAGTCTGCTGTTGGCAAGATACAGCGTGAAACTAAAAAAAAAAACTTTAAATTCAGTAAGCGGTGATATTCGACTCTGTAAAAAATATATTTATATATGTGGTGAACACATATTAATAAAAATAAAATTTTATTCCTTTTGATAGTTTATATCTCAATTACGGAAAAAACCTTTATTAGGCTTAGCAACTGTTATCAATTTATGTTTAAAAATATATATATTGTTTTCAATAATATCTCTTTGTATACAATATCCCAGGCAATGGCAGCTATAAAACGAATTTAAATTTATTCAAATAGTTAGTATATTTATTTGTTGTTACAATCCAGTTCTACAAATCGGATGTTTAAATGTAGCTTGAACAAATACTGATATTGAAATTGTGACTGGAATCTGAATACATGAAGGAAAATAAAGCATATATTCGTAATACATATTATGGAAAATTTAAAAAACGCAGTTCTTTGGAAAACATATTAAAATTGGAAGGTAGCGGAATTTCAACTCACAACTTAGGCGGTCTACAAGAGGCGCGGATTCGAATCCTGCTACGTTCAATTATTTTATGATAAAAATATTTAAAAACACGGCCATTTCATTAGTGAAATTTCTCTCTTGATAAGAACATAATATTATGAAACTCCTTTTCTACTTTCCGACAATTTCAGAAATATTATAGGCACAAAGTATGACCGTAAAACCGACTGGTTGTGGGTTCGATACTCACTCGAGGAAATTAAATATTTATTTACATTTATATTTTCATTCCTTCGCTCTGGTGTCGAGGCAAAGCGTGTTGAGTTCCGCCACTCAACACGCAATGGCTCAAGAACTCGGTGGAAAGTGGGGAACGGAGTTTCTTAACACTAGGTTCCCTCTGCCTACGCTGCTGTGTGCGGGATACAGCGTGAAGCTAATTCTTAAGAGCTATAGTGAACTACATAACCCACTAAGACTATAATGGGTGTAAAACACCTTATTTTTAAAAGTAAAGAATTTAATAATGAGTTGTAAGAAATTGTGAACACCTTACTTGTTCTTGGCAGGACTCAACGCCGCGCTTTACCTCGATACCAGAGTGAAGAAATAGAAATATAAATTTAAGTAAATATTTCATCTCCTCGAGTGGGGACCGAACCCACAACCAGTCCGACTGGCCTCAATATTAGCTTTAATAAACTATATATTAAGAAAATATATAGAATTTTTTTCCTCACAAGTGTGACAAATAAAATTCTTAGAGAACTTTTAGTTTCTAGTCATTTTCAAATATTTGTTTTCTACTTTTAATTACAAAGTCTTCTCGTAGAAATGAGACAGAAGGTCTTCTTTTAATAAGTCCTCGTCGTCACTTGGCTTGTCGGCAAATGCTAGTAGGTACATCTTTGATTTTAAATTACCATAGATATTAGTTACTACTACTTTTGTAAACTCATAATCAAAAAAAATATTTTCTTCCGTCCCTAATTCTGAACTAAAATTATATACTTACAAAAAACTTGTAATGGTTTCGTGAAAAGCCAAATAAGTTCATAATATTTATTTTTTAGCGTTATGTGACGTCTCCAGAATTTGGCGAAAGGTGGTGAGCGAAGTGTCTTAGGCATCCTCTACCTACCCTGCTACACGCAGAATACATTGTGAAGCTGAAAAAAAAATTACAACGAAAAGTGAAGTGAAATATAATAAAAATATTAGAAGGTTTCTGACAAGATTTCACTTGATTACTTTATTTTTCAAATAATGTGATCCGGCTTCTAGCGTTACCCTAAAAGAAATTTTATAAATATTGCCTTTTTTCATTACTAATTTGAAAATTGAGAAGATATTATTCTGCTTTGAACTTATAAATTACACTTCTAATTTGACTTGTTTTTTTTTTAGTGCTAGTTCAACGCTTCGTCAATGTCACGTAGACGGGAGACGCCGTGAAAGGATTGGCTTGTACAAATAAGATTAATAAACTTAGTTTAAATATTTCAAGTAGTATATATATATTTTTTTACTTTAAAACCTTTATAAGATTATTCACTTATAAAAAGTATTTTAATAAAACAATAAATCAGAATCTAAGTGAAATTAGAGATTTTGGAAAAAAAGTAATTTTCTCAAGTAAAGATCGAAATCTTTACTTGAGAAAATTACTTTACCTTCACGCTGTATCCCTCGCAAAGCACGGTAAACAGATTGAACAAAAAAACCTAGTGTTACGACAATTCGTTTCCCATGTATTGTGCAATTAAATAAAGAGTTTTATTTCAACCACAACGTTAAGAAATTAAGTATAATAAGTGAAGCCGTTTGAACATTAACATGTAGCGAGTTGCTGGTGCCTGTAAGCCTATTCTGAGAATTTCTATAAATATACTCAGTTCACTGTATTTCTTCCGCTGAAAACAAACAAACAAACCTTATATCTATACAAAATAAATACTATTATATTATTTCTAAAGCTAACGAATCTCGGAACTAAATATATAAAAATAATAAGTATTTTGGCGAAATAGTTTCCTCAAAAAATATTATTATTGTTATAAAAAAAATTAAAAAAGAATGGCAGTCGTAACTCAGGCGCACAAGCGTTTGACTGTAAATGCTACAGGTTGCGAGTTCAATTCCCACTCGAGGATATGAAATATTAATAGTATCGAGACAAAACGGGTTTTTGGGTTCCGTCATATAACGCAATACCTCCAGAATTCGGTGGAAAGTGGACAGCTAAGTTTCGTAACACTAGACTCACTCTGCCTACCCTCCTACATGCGGGATATAGCCTGAAGCTAAAACGAAAAGGAGGACGATTGCTCAGCGAATTTTCTAGTCTTCAAGTTTACTTAGTTATTAAATTGATATATAGATTTTATTAATTTTTCTTTCATGTGATCAAAATGTTATTCCCTTATATATAAATATATTTTTAAAGGCTGACAACGCACCTGTAGCTTCTCAGGTGTTACACGAGATCGTGGGCAGCAGTGATCACTTACCATCATCAGGTGACCCATACGCTCATTTGCCTTATCTTATATAAATTCTATAAAAAATGCGGAATTAATATAATATATGAATCTGTTTCATGTCCTATTTATGAAAATGTTTAACCTACATAATACTTTATAATGTATATTTAAATAAGTAAATGCGCTGATCAAATTAATTTCCTTATTAAACATTAAATTTCAGAAAAAATATTTTCTGAATCAATTCAAATTCTGAAAAATAAGTTACATACAAATATATCGTAGCATTTGAAGCAAAATCCAGCAGCGAAGCAATAACGTTAACGTAACGTCAACATTATAGTTATTAGTTATTAGTGACAACAAGAAATCCTACTAGGATTTCCTTTACACTTCCTAAACTTACTATACTCGTATGTCTAATTTCAACTGTCTCCAGTAGTTCAATCTATGCGTCGTTTGTTTATCACTCAAATACAAAATAATTTATATAGATTACATATGCAACCAAAATAATATGTTCTTTTAACTTTATGCTGTATCCCGCATATATCAGTGTAGGCAGAGGAAATCTGGGAACCTAGTACTAAGACTGTCTTCTATGCCCATTAAGACACTTCCGTTTCCCATTTTCCGCCGAGCCAAATTCTCTTGGCAACGATGGTGAGTGGCGAAACTCAACGCCGAGCTTTGCCTCGTGACCAGTCCGAGGAAATGAAAATATTAAATATTTAATTTCCACGCTTTATACTGTCGAGATACCGATTCCACTTCACATGTCACCTTTAATCCTCACAACCTGTCGAATTCATAGTCGCATGCTAGTGCTCCTGCGCCACCACTGACCTCAAAAAGTTATTCTTTTGTTTATGTTATACTTTTTATTGTATAAGCCAATAATAGTCATAGCCATTAAAAATTAATTGCATAGAAATTTAAAATGAGCTTCTCGCTGTATCCCGCACACAGCAGGGTAGGCAGAGGGAACCGGGGAACCAAAATAGTGTTAAGTACTCCGTTCTACGTTTTTCGCCAAATTCTGGAGGCATTGCGTTGTAACAGTATGTACCTTGGGTATAAGTTAAAAATAAATAAAGAAATAAAATAAAATATACATGGCAATACACATAAATAACATAGTTAATTATGAATAATACAAACTATATATTTTTAATACCATATTAATCGAGACGAGTTCGTGTATTGTCGTCCCGAGTGTCGCGACCGTCGTTCTGTCTATATAGGTGGTGGTGATGCTGGAAGGCAGCGGTCGAGTCGAACTCTTAAGTACTACGGTACTAATAAATATGATGCACATAAAGACTCGTACCAAGTATATTATAAATATAATATAATAATGCGAAGCCTATAATGGTACGATCTTTTAGGATCGAATTTCTTATAAAGACAATATATGTGTAGGAGCGACACATATTGTGGTTCAAAGTGATCATTGACCATTGTTATAATATTGAATGTTACTTGACGTCGCGAAGGCTGACGTGATGAGCTTATGCGAACTGTTATAGCGACATTAACTATGTCGTGGCTGATACCGTCTCGCAGTACGCTCGCGATACGTAAGCTATGCTTGTATGGCGTTGGTCATTGATATATTGTATACCTCTTCTACGACTTGGTATACAACTAGTAGATGTGTGGTGGTAGTTTATATCCCAGCTCCGGTGTATGTAGTAGTGTGCGCCCGTCTCATACGAGTGTGTGGTGCTATTTTATGTTCTGGAATTCTGGTGTATGTAATAGTGTCCGCCTACGGTTCGAGACACGACTGTGGGGTGTGTGCCGTGCGATTATTTAACATATCGGCCGCCTTGCGGTAGTGCGTTCGTTCCAACGACTTATATTAATCTCACAAATCAATCAACATCACGAATCACCATTCTAATACAATCTTAATATAAATAAGCGTAACAAGTACCTTCGGAAAGATCACACACAAACGTCCCGGAGAGTTCAATAAGACTGTTGCAGCCGCAGTCTGGTAGGAATTCACGGTGTAGGGGCGGGGCGGTGCCTTTACTCTTTCTTTCATTTATTATAACTAGTTCGCAGTTATAGTGGAAAGGAAGATAGGACGCGCTCTTGGCTTTTTCTCGGACGAGCTTCGAGTTATATACTTTATAATGTATATTTAAATAAGTAAATGCGCTGATGAAATTAATTTCCTTATTAAACATTAAATTTCAGAAAAAATATATTCTGAATCAATTCAAATTCTGAAAAATAAGTTACATACAAATATATCGTAGCATTTAAAGCAAAATCCAGCAGCGAAGCAATAACGTTAACGTAACGCCAACATTAGTGACAACAAGAAATCCTACTAGGAGTCCTTTACACTTCCTAAACTTACTATACTCGTATGTCTAATTTCAACTGTCTCCAGTAGTTCAATCTATGCGTCGTTTGTTTATCACTCAAATACAAAATAATTTATATAGATTACATATGCAACCAAAATAATATGTTCTTTTAACTTTACGCTGTATCCCGCATATATCAGTGTAGGCAGAGGAAATCTGGGAACCTAGTACTAAGACTGTCTTCCATGCCCATTAAGACACTTCCGTTTCCCATTTTCCGCCGAGCCAAATTCTCTTGGCAACGATGGTGAGTGGCAAAACTCAATGCCGCGCTTTGCCTCGTTACCAGTCCGAGGAAATGAAAATATTAAATATTTAATTTCCACGCTTTATACTGTCGAGATATCGATTCCACTTCACATGTTACCTTTAATCCTCACAACCTGTCGAATTCATAGTCGTATGCTAGTGCTCCTGCGCCACCACTGACCTCAAAAAGTTATTCTTTTGTTTATGTTATACTTTTTATTGTATAAGCCAATAATAGTCATAGCCATTAAAAATTAATTGCATAGAAATTTAAAATGAGCTTCTCGCTGTATCCCGCACACAGCAGGGTAGGCAGAGGGAACCGGGGAACCAAAATAGTGTTAAGTACTCCGTTCTACGTTTTTCGCCAAATTCTGGAGGCATTGCGTTGTAACAGTATGTACCTTGGGTATAAGTTAAAAATAAATAAAGAAATAAAATAAAATATACATGGCAATACACATAAATAACATAGTTAATTATGAATAATACAAACTATATATTTTTAATACCATATTAATCGAGACGAGTTCGTGTATTGTCGTCCCGAGTGTCGCGACCGTCGTTCTGTCTATATAGGTGGTGGTGATGCTGGAAGGCAGCGGTCGAGTCGAACTCTTAAGTACTACGGTACTAATAAGTATGATGTACATAAAGACTCGTACCAAGTATATTATAAATATAATATAATAATTTGAAGCCTATGATGGCACGATCTTTTAGGATCGAATTTCTTATAAAGGCAATATATGTGTAGGGGCGGCACCTATTGTGGATCCAAGTGATCTTTGACCAATATTATGATATTGAATGTTGCTTGACGTCGCGGAAGCTGACGTGATGGGCTTATGCGAACTGTTATAGCGACATTAACTATGTCGTGGCTGATGCCGTCTCGCAGTACGCTCGCGATACGTAAGCTGTGCTTGTATGGCGTTGGTCATTGACATATTATATACCACTTCTACGACTTGGTATACGACTAGTAGGTGTGTGGTGCTATTTTATGTCCCAGCTCCGGTGTATGTAGTAGTGTCCGCCCTCATACGGGTGTGTGGTGCTATTTTATGTCCTGGAACTCTGGTGTATGTAGTAGTGTCCGCCTACGGTTCGAGACACGACTGTGGGGTGTGTGCCGTGCGTTTATTTAACATATCGGCCGCCTTGCGGTAGTGCGTTCGTTCCAACGACTTATATTGATCTCACAAATCAATCAACATCACGAATCACCATTCTAATACAATCTTAATATAAATAAGCGTAACAAGTACCTTCGGAAAGATCACACACAAACGTCCCGGAGAGTTCAATAAGACTGTTGCAGCCGCAGTCTGGTAGGAATTCACGGTGTAGGGGCGGGGCGGTGCCCTTACTCTTTCTTCCATTTATTATAACTAGTTCGCAGTTATAGTGGAAAGGAAGATAGGACGCGCTCTTGGCTTTTTCTCGGACGAGCTTCGAGTTATGACAATGTTATATAGTCGAGTTTCAGTTATTTTAATAAACTTCTGATGGCAAATAGTTTATTAAAGCGATACCTTCTAATATCATAAATAACATTCTTAACACTGCTACCTCTGAATCTCTAAAAGATGTTGAGTTCTTCACGATCACAACTATAAACGGTTCTAACCACTAGACACTTCACGAGCAAAGTCATTATTTATTAAATAATATTTTTAAAGGTGTTTGGGATATCAGTTACAGCGTGTTGAGTGGTGGAACTCAACACCGCAAAATGTCTTATAAATTTACAACTTAACTGTGTAAACATGAACCTAAAGAATATGAACCTGTTACCATAGTCAAATAACAATAATTTCGAACACTTTTACACATTGTAATCAAAACAACGTAGTCCAAACCAAATTCTTGTTCAAAACTAGGCGTGTCGATATAAATCGTGCAGAATAACGACCATTTCTATTTACTGCCAGAGTGGCGTGGTGTGTGCTGTATCTTATTTTATCGCTGCACTAAATACAGTGGAATAAACAGGATTATGTTTTGGTTTATATTATTTATTTGAATCATATTCTGTTTTGGTTTATATTATTAATTTGAATAGAGTGACACAGCACTGTATTCTTATTCTATCATTTTATACCTTAAAAAACCAGACAATCGCGACTCAGGCTCGCCCACCAAGGGTTTTGTACAAAAATTGGAGACTTTTTCTCAAATTCAGACTTCGCTTAGCCAGAGCCCTTTCATCTGATACCTCACTTGAACTAACCTATAGATGCTAGCAGTAATATTTAATTATCTGAGGGTAACCGCAAGTACCCTTTATAGTTTTTGATCCCCTTTATAGTGACGAAATACGAGTTTTTTTCTACAAAACGGCCATAATTTTTTTAAAGCTTTGAATTGAATTGAATTGAAAAGCCTTTTATTCCCAAATAAGATAACAATTTTTTTCCTATATTTAAACAACTCTGTTGCATGCTATAATATATCTCTTATCTGGGTGTGCCTTTTGGCATAGGCCTCCTCCAACAACTTCCACTGCTGCCTGTCCTGAGTCACCCGTCTCCATCGTGGGCCAGCAGTCCTTTTCAGGTCCTCTTCCCATCTCATGCATTGTCTTCCACGATTCCTTTTTCCATCTCTTGGGTACCAGTCCGTTATTGACTTGCTCCATTTTCCAGACTTGTCCCTCATCATGTGACCGGTCCATCTCCATTTTTGTTGGTCAATTTGTTCAAGGATGTCGGTTAGTTTAGTTTTCATCCTGAGGTCGGTGTTTCTGATTCTGTCTTGACGTTTGGATCCGGTCATGCTGCGTTCCATCGCTCTTTGACAAGTTGCAAGCTTCTCCCTGAGAGATTTTGTCATAGCCCAAGTTTCACACCCGTAAGTTAGACATGGAAGGATACAAGTGTTAAATGTCTTCCTTTTCAGTGCCATGCCCAGGTCCTGTGACTTCATAATTTCCTTTAATGACCAGTATCTTTTCCATCCGTTGGCAATTCTTGTATTTATTTCTTTTGCTAATTGGTCCTTTGGGGAGATAAGCTGGCCTAGGTAGGTATATTCGTCAACATATTCTAGGGTTTCCTGGTTCACTCTTATGTCTATTTTTGTGGAGTTGGTCATTAGTTTGGTTTTGGTGTAGTTCATTGTCAGACCTACTTTCTTGCTTTCCTCGTTAAGGCTTTCTAACATTTTTTCCAGGGTTTCTGGCTTCTCGTCAAACAGCACGAGATCGTCGGAAAATCGAGTTAGATTAGAACCATCAATGTTTAAGCCGAAGTCTTCCCAGTTTAGATTACGGAAAATATTTTCTAGCATCGCAGAGAAGAGTTTTGGGGACAAAGGATCCCCTTGTCTGACTCCTCTTTCTATGAGGAATTGTTTCCCCAATGTTTCCAACTGAATTCTGGCCTGACTATTACCATAGATATTCTTAATTATGTTAATGTAGATTGTTGGTATTCCTTGTTTTTCTAATATATCCCATATGTATTTGTGGTTCAGACTGCCAAAAGCTTTGGTGTAGTCTACAAAAGCGAAATATACCCTTTTATTATACTCATTGTATTTTTCCAGTATTTCTTTAACCTTGTGTATATGGTCGATAGTCGAGAAGCCTCTCCTGAAGCCGGCTTGCTCTACTGGCTGCTGTTCATCCAGCATCCAAGATAATCTTTGGAAGTATTTTGTATACATTTGACATGAGGCTTATTGGCCTATAGTTTTCAATGTTCTCTTTATCACCTTTTTTATGTATTAGAATAATGTGAGATTTTGTCCATTGAATAGGGATGTTGCCACTTAGCAGAATATTGTTAAAAATGTTTGTTAGGATAGGAGTTAGTTCTTTTAATGATCCTTTCATCATTTCATTTGTGATCTTGTCTGGCCCTGGTGATTTCCCCATTTTCTGGCTTTTAATCGCTTTTTCAACTTCACATGGTAATATTTCGGGTACGGCTTCTACTATTGATTCAGGAGCCATGTGAGTGTGAAAGTGACTAGTATGATTATCCTTATTTGTTTCCTGTTTTGCATAGAGCTGAGTATAGAAATCATCATTCTATTACCGTAGTTGAGACGGTAATTGATTTTGTGGATTTAACGGATATTCGGCTTACTAATTACAAAATTATTACAACTATCAACGCCAATAGAATTAGCTTGTAGTCTTTATAAATTATATGATGTGATTTCTTTAGTATTTTTAAAGGGGCCAGTCGTGGTGCAGTGGCACAAGTGTGTGACTGTAAACTAGACAGATTGTGGGCTCGATTCCCATTCGAAGAAATTAAATATTCAATATTACCATATTTCTCGCTCTAGTAACAAGGTAAATCACGGCGGCGGAACCTAGTGTTAAGACGCTCCAATTCCCATTTTCCTTCGAATTTTTTGAGACATTCGTGTTGAGTGGCGGAACTCAACGCCGAGCTTTTGCCTTGGTGCTAGAGCGAAGAAATGAAAATAATAATATGTAATAATTTATTCCGCCAAGCGGGGATCGAATCCACAACAGTCGCGTTACAGTCACACTCTTGTACCCTTGTGCCACGACTCAATATTAATTATCTAAAATTTGTTTCCAATGAATAATATAGTAATACGTCATTAGGATCTCGTTGATAAAATCAACTACTTATGTGTAAATATATATTTATAATATTTTTTTTGTTAAAATATGACGCTTCAAAAGTTGTTCAATAAAGGAGATATTAAAGTAAAATATTAGACTAGAAACTTATTAACGTCTAAACGATTATACATTAGTATAACACTGTTATAAGAACTTTTAATCTTCAAATATGCTTATCGTAATAAATTGCATTTTAAATAAAAAAATTAAAGACTATTTGTTTTTTCTAAAAGCACATTATATAGAGTTTTGAGATCTTTGAGAGGAATTAAATACACAACATTCCATAGAAAGACAAGAAAAAACCATAATTCTACCAAAAAATCCCTCGAGTGAGATTTGAATCCATCACCCGTCAAATTAACATCAGAAATGACTATGATGTATTTATAAAATTAGTTCCTAAATAACCGTACCGTATGTACATTATTTAATATCCTATAGCCCGAGCAGGTTATCTATGGGTGGATAGTAATTTTCAATTCACTGCCTATATTACATTAACTTCGGGTCAGATTTACGGCAAAATCCAAAAGGTAGTAACACTGTCAAACAGTATTACAATACGGCCGGCGAGTCGTGGCCGCCCTTCTGTGCGGCTTTCTATATTTTTACACTCGAGAAGAAAATAAATAAAAGTAAGAAAAATCTTAAGATCAAATCTGAGCAGCTATCCAAAACTTACTTTAGGGCGACCACGACTCGCCGACTATACTGTATACTAGATAATATATCTAGGCATCCTAAAGAAAAATTTTGCACGTCCAACAATAGTTATCAGCAATCGGTAACATAAAAGTAAGAATGGATACGAAAATAAGTTATCTTTGGAGGTCTAAATCTGAGCTTATACCACGTGAACGTTGAGTTAAGGCGATTTGGCTTTGTACTATAAAGGTTATTTTTCCTTTTCGTTCACATTATATTATTTTCTTTGCACTTTTATATAAAACTGAAGTGTCTGTCTGTGATTGTGTAATATTTTTCTCAAATAATATAAGAAAAACACAATAAGGATATTACTTTTTTGTCTGATGTTCACCACGATACCATCACAACGTTGTTAGAATGAACTAAAAATAACAGTTGTGGATTTTCAGATATAACTCACGTAAAAAAAATACAACATAGGTAATGTTCGTTCTCGCTAATTTAAAAACATTATATGCTAGCATATAATGTTTTTAAATTAGCGAGAACGAGATCATAATAATAAACTATTTACCGTTCGGATTTCATTGCCTAAATGCCTATTTTATATTGTTAAACTTGCTGTTACTGATTGTAATGATTGACTGATTGTTTCTATAAACTTACTAGGGTAGTGCTGTTCTTTGATTTGACCAATGATAGCACTGCTTTTTTTATGGAAAAGACAAGGCAAACGAGCATTCGGGTCACCTGATGTTAAGTAATCACCGCCGCCCACGACCCCGTGCAACACCAGAGGAGCTACAGGTGCGTTGCCGGCCTTTAAGGTAAGTTGGGCGCCGGAGCCCGGCATTACCTGATGCGAAACGCAGTGGCATAAAGCTACTACTTAACGCCGGTTTTAAATACCGGCGGTGGTAACGATCCGATCGAGTCTGCCCATGCGTATTGCCATTGCTGGTGACGTGGCTCTACCACACGTATTTTTGTCGCCTCTTACGACACCACCAGTACCAGGATGATCCTATTCTAGACCGGGATCACATGGCAAGTTTGTAACTATATTACATAAGAAAATTGTAAAAGAGCCACAATTACCTAAGTGTAGGTTTTACTTGGATTTCGAGTCTCGGTTATTGCTCTGGGCTCAAGAGCATAAAATTGTATTTACTGTAAATTCATGAATTAATAATAATAAAGTACTGAATTATCAATAACAGAGGTTTCCTTAAAACCATTGAAATACAGAAGATAACAATATATTGTGACAGGAAAAAATGTGCAAGACTATGAATTAATTATTGAAACCAGCAAAATAAAATCACACAGAATTCACATGTTTTCAAGTCGTTGTTTAAGCTAAAATATATATCTTTTTTAACACACAATCAATTTAGACGTCGATGGAATCTCAGAATTTTCCCGAAAAACAATAATATAAACATTTAGAAGCTATCCCCTTAAATATAGGATTTTCATTTACTTCGACATTAAAGATAAATATATCTCGAACAAGACCTAAGTCATGAGCAAACGAAATAAAGAAAAATATAGCGGCAATATTAAAGTCATCAATTTTACAAAGTGACATCGGACTCGTATAACTCTTCTTTTGCTCCAACTTATTTAGACAAAATAAATGGTTTATTACCAAATAATGATATTAAGAGGCCGTCGGTGCGTAGTGGCACAAGCGTCAACGCAACGATTGTAGGTTCAATCCCCACTTAAGGGAATGAAATATTTAATATTTGCATTTTTTTTTCTCTGGTAACTTAAAGCTCACTCTAGATTCTGCCTCACCTGCCTTCTGCTTCTACTTTGCTGTAAGCGGGATACAGTATGAAGAATATATTATTTTAAAAAAAATATATTATTGGCTGTGGGTTCGATTACTACTCCGGGAAATGGATATTTTCCATTTTTTCTCCGTGACAAGATAGGACGCGGTATTCAGTTTCAAGTCTAAAATTAGATCGGATACCAATAGAAGCTATATTTAAGATGAACATGAGACATTTTGAAAATGAGAGCTACAGGAAAATTTTGGTATGACTTTCATTAAGAATTGTGGAGTTATGACTTATTGTAAAAACATTAATTAATATAAACTTTATTACATATATTCAGTAAGCAATACGCAAAATAAATGATTTAATCTAATATAAGTTTGCAAAACAACTGCAAAAGTTTTATTTTCCGTTCAACTGCAACGATACGAGAGGCCAGTCGTGGCGCAGCGGCACAAGGTGTGACTGTAAAACCGACTGGTTGTGGGTTCGATCCCCACTCGAGGAGATGAAATATTTACTTAAATTTATATTTCCATTTCTTCGCTCTGGTGTCGAGGTTAAGCGCGGCGTTGAGCTCGGCCACTCAACACGCAATGCCTCCAGAATTCGGCAGAAAGTGGGGAACGGTGTGACTTAATACTAGGTTCCCTCTGCCTACCCTGCTGTGTGCGGGATACAGCGTGAAGCTGATTTATTTATTTTTATTTTAACTGCAACGATAAAATCTATATAAATAATAAAATTTTACGAATAGCACCATATATGTTCATGAGTTTACTTATAAACACCTGCAAAGAGAGTAGAAATAAAAAATGAAAAAAGTGAAAACCGACTAAAAATTAAAATAAAAAACAAAAAAGATTATCTTTCCGATGAAATGCTCCCAACGGCCGCAGTTTTGTTAAAAATCTATCAACTTGAGAGATAGTTTAGAAGCTGCTGATATGTCAATATTTAATCAAAAATCCTTGTATTTTTCAATAAAAATAACTAAATACGTTTATCTCAACTAGTACACTACGATCGTCATACACAGAAAAGTATTCAGCTTAATTTAGGTTAATAATTTCATTATTTGATAACAATAAAGCAAAATAGAGGCCAGTCGTGGCGCAGTGGCACAAAGTGTGACTGTAAAACCGACTGGTTGTGAGTTCTGTAACGATCCATACCAGAACTAAATTGTGTTGGTAAATAATATATTTAATTCAAAAAAAAATAATCATTTATAAAAATCATTAAAAAAAAATAATCATTTATAAAAAAATATTATAAATATAATTTATAATATTATTTAATTTATAGCTTAAGATAAATACAATCTTATAAATAATAGTTTAGTTCAGTTCTTTAATTACGTGTTCCGTTCACAAGTAATATTGAAGTGACGTAATATAAGATATAAAATATATTTATTAAAAATAATTTAATAATTATATTTAAACGTTATGTATTATAATTTAAAATAAATAATAACATAATTAATATTTTAATTATTGTAAAATATCATGTTGGGTTGAAAAAAGAAAAGAAAAAAGAAAAGAAAGAGAAGGTAGATGGCCGACGCGTCTACGGAAGTTTTAAATGTTTAGAGAATGTTTAATATTTAAAAAGCATGTGAGATTATGTCTTCAATTGTGATATAAGCATTCGAGGCTACTAAGATAAGTTATAAGTGCTTATTACGTATTTACAATTGTTTGGTTTGGAATACTTCGTCGGTAAGTTTTTAAAAGATTATTATTAAAACAAAGAAGAGTGATATTAATGCACATAATGCCGTCAATATCCAGAGATAAATATTATTTATTTAGTAAATGGAAATAAATACATGAAGATGTTTCGTGAGGTATGTAAGATTACAATTATATTAATGTACGCAGAATGCCCGCCGCCATCTTCGTTAGATGCGTGTATGGGAATTGTGAAATGAGAGTTAAATAGGTTTGGTGAATTATAATTACTCATAAACGTAGTGTCTTTATATTATATTAGTAAATATTTAACATGTTAATATAAAAGGAAATGTAAATATAATAGTATCACTTATAATATGATATAAAACTATATACTCTGTCAATATTTTTTATATATTATTTTAATTAAATATCGTAAAGACATTAGATATTAACCAAATATTAATTATTTACGACTTATACGACTGTTAGAGTTCATTGTCCTATGTTTTACTATTAACTAATATAGTCACAACCGACTGCTGCTTGGCTTCGCTGGTATTAATGTGCTTGGCTAAGTGAATTGCTATGGCATTTAATTTTATATATATTATATTTAGATAATTTCGCGGTGCTTTGTGGAGCGTCAACGTTAACACTTAGCGTATGATGAATAGGTGTGTGATGCTACTTTATGTCCTAGTACTAGTGTATGTAGAAGTGCCCTCCCGTCTCATACCGGCGTGTGGTGCTATTTTGTGTCCTAGCTCTGGAGTACATATATAGTAGTGTCCGCTTATTTGTTCAACGCTTGGTTTTATCGTAGAAAACATAATGAGTCAATCGACTGATGTCGACGACATACTTATAATATATAGCTGGGCGTTACTGGTGCTGGCATATTTGGTGTAAGCGAATTGCTTAAGTAGTGTTGGATGTACATTTAATATTAATATTGTTACCTCTGAATCTCTAAAAGATCTCGGATTAGTGACGATCACTACGAAAGGGTTCTAACTAAATTAGACGTATCACGAGCCATACTAAAATATTAAAATTATTATTTAAATAATTTTATTCAAATATTTTATCGAGTACTAGGGTGGGATGTCAGTTACAGTTCGATCCCCACTCGAGGAGATGAAATATTTACTTAAATTTATATTTCCATTTCTTCGCTCTGGTGTCGAAGCAAAGCGCGGCGTTGAGTCCTGCTACTCAACTCGCAATGTTTCCAGAATTCGGCAGAAAGTGGGAAACGGAGTGTCTTAACACTAGGTTCCCTCTGCCTGCAGTCAGCAGGGTGCTGTGTGCAAGATACAGCGTGAAGCTGAATAAAGCAAAATAAACAGTTTTTGTAATATTAGTGTAAATATTAAATAAAACATCTCTTTGTTTCTATCGTACTCCATAAAATCCTTAGGGCATTAACGCAAAACCTAGGACAGGTCTTAATCAAGTCTAGAATATCATAAAAAATCCCGTAGGTAATATGACTAGAATAATTCATAGATATATAATCCAAATAGACGTTACGGATCGTAAAATTTTTAACCTTTTATAACGGTGTTCGATTCAATTCCTCCGAACAGTTAATTACAATTGAAAAACCAGGGTTTTACACATTTTCAAGCATTGCAGGTAATATAGTGTTACGACACTCCGTTCCTCACCGTTCAACTGTTTTTTAAATATTACGGGACGAATGGCGGAATTCTATTTTTGTATTATTTAATACGATTGGCGTGCGACGGTTGTGGGTTTGATTTTCACGTGAGGGAACAAAATGTTTAATATTTTCATTTTCTCCCTCAGTCAAGAGGCCAAGCGCGGCGTCATTTGACTTTTTTTGGTTTGAATTTATTAAAACGGAGTGCCTTAACACTAGGTTTGATGTCCTACGCTGCTATTGAGCGTAAGACAGCGTGATATAAAAAAAATACAAAATTTGTGTGTAAAAAACTCTACTACTACTACTTTACTAACTAAACAAATTTTAGAGAGAAAAATATTATTGTCGATTTGAAAAGTGATCCAAAGCGACTACATCGTGTCTGAAAAAACAAAATCTACTTTTGAGCTTTTGATTTAGAAAACAAGTGTGTTATATTTTTTTTGTCGTTTCAATTTTCTTTCGTTTTAGTTTTCATAACGTCTGTATTGGATTATATTTTTAATTTCTAACAATCTTTCTTTCATAAATTATAATTGTACTTTTTATAAAATCTGATTTAGGTAATGATATATATCTACTCGTAAATTGTGGAATAATTATTAGTACATGTCAGGTAAAATAAATTTATTTTAAATTTCATGCTTAATTAAAAGGTATATACTAATAACATTAATTTGACCGACTTATAAATTTATGAGCACAATTAATTATTTCAAAGTAACAAAATATACAGTAACGTTGTCTTAACAGGGAATATTGAAAAAATGTTTTTTACTTAAGTAATAACCAATAATAAATACCAATACATCAAAATATTTCTATAAAAATTACTGCATTCAATGCTCTGTACGCATTCAAAACGACAAGTCTTGTTTCATCGATATCGGGCCAGGATTTTCAAATTTAAGTAAATATAAATACAAAGGATTCGAACCCACAATTATCATGTTTAATCATTTATATCTCTATACTTAAATATGCAATAGGCATTTCTGCTTAATACTAGACTTCTCGTATATAAAAGAGACAAATACCAATCGTCAACGTACAAGCCAATATTGCCGTCGTAAAACGGCCATCTCAATTAATTTAAATTAATATGTTACCCATAAAAGGCATTGTAAATTCAAGTGATATAATCAACCCTTACGTTTAATTGTCCATAAATATTTATACTGGAATATTATTCTTATTGAAAGTTTTAAAACTAGAAGATACTAATGAAAACTGATAGATTTTTTTAATAAATCGTGGTGCAGCAGCACAATGTCTCACTTCAAATGCGATGATTGTAGGTTCGAATACTACTTGTTCTGGTAATATGACAAAGCACAGCGTTGAGTTGGATTACAACATACAATGTCTCGAAAATAGAACTGGGCGTGGGGAAATAAATGTCTTAACACATGGTTCAATCACTGTAATATACGGGATGTAAAGTAAAGCTTAAAAAAATAAGCGTCAAATTATAAAAAAGGTTATTATAAAAGGTATACATAGAGCAAAAACCAATATGTAAATGTAATGAGAAAAAGTAATACAAGAATAACTTCAATAAGAAAATCGTAAAACAACATACGAGTAACTACATCAAAGTCACACCAAATATAATTTAGGTGAACACAAAGGTTTAGTTTTAGAATACAAACAGTAAAAAATCGTTTATATTCGATTTGTTTTACTTTTTATAGGTTCACGCTGTATCCCGAACATAACAGAGTAGGTAGAGGAAACCTGCGAAACTAGGGTTAAGACACTCCGATACCATTAAGCCACTTCCGTTCCTCAATTTTCGCTGAACTCTGAAGACTTTGCATATTGTCGGAGTGGCGGTCTTCACCTGTCTAAAAATTATATCTTAGAAGCACGTGCGAAACTATTTCTACATACATTATTTTGTTAAATGAGGATTAGGTATGTAAATAAAGATAAGAAGGTAATTTGCAGAGATATATTTAAAAATATTTTATGTTTGCTTTAAAATATATTAAATATATTTTAAGGTCATTGTAAAAAAGGGTACTGTAAACGTGGTGGTTGTGGTTACATACTCGTTCGGGGGTGGCTTACATAAAAGCTCCCTGCCGTAGAAGAAATTAGCAGGGCATACAGATGAGATGTCACTCTCCGTTCCCCACTTGCCGTCGATTTTTCCAAACAATACAGGTTGAATAGCTCAACTCAATACAGCAATTTGGTTTGTTATCAGAACAAGGAAATGAAAATAGTGAATAGTAGACAAAGCGCAGCAGTGAGTTACGCTACTAAATACATAGATAATCTTCAAATGTGTGCAGTGCGTAGAGAACAGAGTGTCTTAACACTAGTTTCCCTCCTACTTCGCTATGTGTGAGGAACGACATCAATCTCTAAATTTAATCTTCATTAAATATAATGGGAACATTTCTTTTATTTGAGAATTCACCTCATATTCGCACAATTTTTGTAAACACAATATGTCTTTCACAAATAACAAAACGTTTATTTTCTTATATTCGTATGTGGAATTGTCGATCATAGTTCATCAAATAAAATGATATGTTTTTTGTACGAAAAATGTTAAAACACATTTGGTCCCCACTAAAAAATAAAGTAAATATAAATTTATAGTATATAAGTTTGCTTATATGTTGTATGAATATACTTTTGTTATTAAGAATTATTATATTTAACAGTTAAAGGATATTTAAAGATTTATTCTGTTCTACCATACCTAATGAGATAAAACAAAAGTCTTGGTGCAGTCAGACAGCGTCTGACTATAGACGCGACGGTCGTGGATCCGATTCTGGTAATGGCTGTAATATTTTTTTTTTTCATTTCTCCGCTCTGGTGGACGTAACGTGGCATTGAGTTCCGTCACTAAACATTCAATATTTCAAAAGAGAAGAGTAGAGTGTCTTAACACTAGGTCCCCTCTCTAACCTGCTATACTAGAAACAGCGTGAACGGCTTTTTATGAGGCTGAAAATAATATAACATATCTACTATGAAAGAGTTATAAACAGAATTTTGAACAGTTATTTAGCAGAGAAAGATGAACGGGCACTTCTATTCCTTTCACTAAAAGGTTGGACACGGACGAAGACATTTTATCTATATTATAAATTCGAAAGTAACTCTGTCTGTCTGTCTGTCTGTCTGTCTTTTACGCAATCAGGGCCAAACCGCTAATTCATCAAAGACATACTTGAGGGTCTTCGGATGAACATAGGTTACTTTTTTTTCTCATATTTGTAATATTGTCGATATATACTAATATATTAAAATACTTTTTAGTTTGACAGGCAATTTATTCTGCCATCTTAATAACAACCGACCGTTGCTAAGCAACGGTTTGCAAAGTTTGTTGTTATAAGAAAACGTCACCCAAAATGAGCTTGCTTAACGCATACATGGCGTGCGCTGACTCAACCTTATGAGATATTATACATAAAAACAATGTTTAACAAAAATATTGTTCTTTAAATAATGTTTAAAAAAGTCCGCGATGGTATATGTTTATCTCTGAAGGTTGAGCAAAAGTAACCATTTTAATTAATTTACTTTATATTTATCGGGTTTTTGTTGTATGTATTTTCTATAATTTGATATTGATCCTTATGAAAATGAATATAATAGTCACTTTTAGCATTTCATCTAGATTGAAATTATAGTTTACTGTATAACATTCTAATAAATAATTAAGGAGATGTCACTGATTCGAAATGACCTAGCCTACGAGCGGCATAGTATGACCGACGCGAACGGGCAGATGACTTTGACGGTTTTGTAAATTTTCATACATTTTCGAACTACTGTTAATTTTTATGTAATTATTTGCTGTTTATAATTAATTTATACTTTTCTTTGGTTCTTCGCTTATTCGAGTAGTAGATTAGTTAGATTTTCATAAATTTCTTGGTGTGGTGTAAGTTGCGGCCCTGCGCGGCATCGGCATAATATTATTTAAGTATTAAGGAGAGAATTGTTGGTTATTTCATCTCGGTTGGATGGTTATCTATACCGTTGTAATACACTTAATAAATTATAGTTTTAGTTTTTTGGGATTTTATTTGATATTGCTCGCAAAACTTATTATATTTAATGTAGGAAAGACTTTAGTTATTTCATATAATGTACGCGCGCAAGGAAAACGTTTTCCCGGGTAAATCAGTAAAATCGATCACTGAAAGTCCAATAAAAATCAGTTCAGTTATTCTGGATATTAGCTCGGGGAAATAGAAAGACAGACAGAGGCAAAAAAATATAATATTTTTTTATTATATTTAAGTATTATGTAAATAACCACATGCACTTGCAAAAACATTGCACATTTAATTTTAATTCTTTTAAATATTTATTTTACTTTGATGATATTAATAATGTAGCTGGTTTTGTTTAGTTTTTTTTATTAATATTTTAATATGATTACGTTTACTTATATTTTTTTTCATTTAAATTAGTTAGATATTTTCAAAAACAATTTTATAAATATATCTAATGAGCATTTGTATAGTTCAAGCGGGCGAAGCCGCGTCCGGGTCCGCTAGTTATAAATATATTTCAATTATATGACAATACAGCAAGATTACGTTTCACAGTATGAGGTAATTACAGGAGATTAATTTGATTAAATGTACACATTTAATTATACTATTAGACCTCTATAAATCTTGGGAAACGCACGCGTGTTGTAAAACATGGGTCCATTACAATGAGAGTTATGGAATACGTTTAAAACATTTTGCGTGTTGTAATGGTTTGTGGTAATAAAATAATAACATGTTGGAAGTCGTGAATTTATTTGCAGTTTGGACAAGAACTCTAGAAATAAAATCGCCTTCACGGTGTATCCCGCACACAGCAGGGTAGGCAGAGGGAACTAATTATTAAGACACTCCGGTCCCCATTTTTCGCCGAGTTCTGGAGGCATTTCGTATTGAGTGGCGGAGTGGCGGTGGTGGCAACGTCGTCCTTTGCCTCGACACCAGCGAGAAGAAATGAAAATATAAATGTAAATAAATATTTCATTTGCTCGAGTGGGGATCGAACCCACAACCATTCGATTTTACAGTCACATTTTGTACCCTTGAGCACACTGGCCTAAAATCTAGAAATACAATACTTTCTAAAAATTTTGTTTTTCTTCAATCTTCATGTTATATCCCATATATAGCAAGGTAGGCTAGGTGAGATACTTTAGTATTAAGATGGTACTTCGCTCACTTTTCGCTATAAGCCGAAAGCTTAAACCGAGCGTGCTTCTCTATCGCTTGTTCCGCGCTCTCGCTTACACGCTCGGTTCAGACGACAAGTGGCAATAAGAAAATTCAGTTCAAAGACTTCAAGACGTTTAACATTGATGAAATATATCCCTTGAATAGAATATTTGATATCCGTGAGTTCGAATTACACTATAGATTTTTTATTTTCATTTGTATGTATATAATTATAATTGGGTTACAAAAGCTCCGATAGAAAGGATGAGACGACAGTGACATAATCTTACAAAATTTAATGTTTGCCAGTAAATGAATCTTATCACACGTTTATGTTTTTATTTTTTATTTAAAAAATCACCTTACGTTTTATCCCGCATACAGGCCCTCCTGTATGCGGGAAGCAAAGGGAACCTAATGTTAAGACACTCCGTTCCTCACTTTTCACCGATTTTTTTCGAGGCATTGCGTGTTGAGTGGTTTAACTCAACTTAATGGGAATCAAACTCATAACTGTCGGGTTTATAGTCACACGTCTATGCTATTGCACCACGAGGGCCTCTATCATACAAATATATAAAATATAGCTTCACAAAAACTTAAAGAGAATATTTTTGACCTAAAATAGTCTTGAAGACACTCTAATATACAAACAAGTACGACAACTTGAAACTTCTGAAACATTTCTTTTTCTTTTACGTTTCTTGTAACATCTGAAACCGCGCTCCAGTGGCTTAGTTCTCCATTCACGTTTGTAATCCCTGGGCTCAGACACTCGACTTATATTCACTGTCATGTTAGTATAAGCTGTGTAGTTATTTGATGTATGTATCTACGAGTATATTTTGGTTTTACTGATTTGAAAAGTATATGGCTATTAGATATAATCCTTTTTAGAGGTAAGGAATAAAGAAAATCTTATAAGATCACTTTGTTGTCCGTCCGTCTGTCTGTTTGTGTATGTGTCCATCGTCGAAAGTCTGTCTGTCTGTCGGTCTGTCTATTAGTCTGTTATCTCAGGAACGCTTGGAGATATCGAGTTAAATTCAGTGGTTTGAATTTCAACTCGACTCAAGTCTACGGTTCCTTGATTTCCTGAAAAAAAAAACAATTTACAGTTAAAAAAAGATACAAGCCGTTTATATAGCAAAAAACGCGTATTTCGACAATATTGAATCAAAATAAATAGGGTACTTTCGGTTGACCTAGAATTACGAAATTTGACAGCTATCATTCACAGGTAGTACTAATTTAGGAAAAAATATACATTTATAGTTAAATCCTAAAAAATAATAGCCTTAAAAAAAGGGCAAAATTTGATATTAACGGCTCTAGTTCACGTGAGGTAGGCCGATGAAAGTGCTTGGTGTGCACATTCTAATACATATTTTATTCATTTTTTACAACGCAATAATTATACGGAACCCTCGGAGGCCGAGCCCGACTTGCACTTGTCCTTTTTTCTATTTTTGTCGTATATTTTTTACCCTCATATATTTTTGTCGTATATATATGTATTATATATATATTTTTCCTCTTTTTTTTCGTATTTTTTTTTCCTGTTTTTTTTCTGTCTTAATATTTATTGTGAGAAATATATGTTATGTAATGATTTTTCCTTATTTTTTTGTTAAATTGTATATTTTTAATAAATATAATGATAATAAGAAATAAATGCTCACAACGACCAATTCAGAAGAGTAGCTGCAATTATTATATTGTTAATAACAATAACCATTCGACAAAAATAAATAGTTATAAAAAATATTAAAATATTATCTATTATTATCTATTATCTTTTCTTTATTTAAAAAAATATATCGATAATATGATTATTACATTTCTAACTAGCATCTATTCAATATCAAATCACAGTTAAATTGTAAATATCTCTTACTGTAGTACCCCCAAAAAGCGACATTTACTACTAAAATTTGCCTTTAAAATTATCTTTAACAAGAACACCTACGACTACATAGACGCGTATACAATTTTGTTATCTCAAAGACATTCTCATATTATTAACATGCCAAATTCAAATAATTTTAACGGGGTAACTTAATATGCATAGATAGATTTGTTGTATGATGTTCGGGTATTGATTTTATAGCTCTTAAAATGTTTGTTGATTTTGATAACTTAAGCGGCACTATGTTTAAGTACATCCAGAATTAGAACTTTAATTGCAGTACTCTAAAATATTTTTCTCTATTTTTAGTATTATATTATACAATTCTCACAATTTACGGCGTTGATATAGAGAATTTAATAATACAGCGATTGCGTTTTTATTTATTTTTTAACTCCTTCCTAGTGGTAAGATTTAACTTTATTAACATAAATTATTTATATTTATACTAATAAGTAATAATAAATATAAAATAGATTTGTATTTTTACTTGTAAAAGGATAGCTAAAACCTTATAAAGACTTTTCTTCTCATCGTATTAAAAAAATGGAAAATGATACAGGAAACCATATATAACTTCAGATTATAATCACACGGAAGGTAAGAGTACACAAGGTCGATAAGAAATGCTCTAATTGTTATTGCAGCCATAAAACTCGTCGGTTGCTTATCTATCAATAAATGTTGGACATAACAGGCTAAATAGCTTTATATTGTATCAAAGTTTGCGTTGCGTAGCTAAAACCTTATAAAGACTTTTCTTCTCATCGTATTAAAAAAATGGAAAATGATACAGGAAACCATATATAATTTCAGATTATAAGCACACGGAAAAATTGATTGACAACTAGCGCCCCGCCCGCGGCTTCGCCCGCTTAAACTACATGATTATTGATTTAATAAACAGAATTGATTGACAACTATAGTGACTTCTAATATGATTTTTTATTACTTTAATCTGTAATATTCTAATATGATTTTTCACAACATTACTTTGATTGTTTTGAATTAAAAAATACGACCAATGTTGAAATTTGATATTTATAAAATATACATAAAGCTAATTATTTGTTATACGTATATATTTTTGTACCATTACGTTCTTTTTACCTATTATATGTTATGTAGGTCTCATCATAATTTTAAAACTCTGTTAAATGTAGTGATGTCAGTGAATAATTTAATTGACTGCTTCAAAAACAGCCTTAAATGTTAAATTATTGATTTGGGTAAGGATTAGGAGGATACTTACATATATTATATTATTAGCTAAATGTACAATTGGTAAATATGTAGTTACGAGTATTACAGAGTACACATAGAAAGGATGGTTTTAGGCACTTTTATATAGATTTATTTCAAACGAAGTAACAAACTAAAACATGTATGTATTTACTTGATATTTATTTGAAGATCAAATCGTTCTTTATCTCTGTGTTGAATTAATTACGACCTAAACTTAACCTTTCGTAAACCACGTGGGTAAAAGTTGCGTCCTGCACTACGTGGGGTTTTCTATACCCCAAGATCATTCTATCTATATGTAGGTAATATCTTTTCAAAATGTCTTTAATACGTATTTATATTGTTTCTGGACTATTAGGATTAAAAAATAAAATTATTTTGCTAAATATAAAACATATTTTTATTATCTTTAAGCATTGTAACAAAAATAGTACTTTTTTAATAACTAAGAGGAGACCATCTTCTTTGGTTTGACTTTATAAAAAAAAACTTTACTAAAAACTTCTTATTGCCCTCTATTTCAGGGTCTATAGATATATTAATCAAAAATAAAACAAAAATAATTAAATATAATCAGTCTTCTAGAGATCCCAATTGGTTTAAATCTGCACAATTTTTGTACTTTATTATTATGTATTTATTTTTTTACTAATATAAAAGTCTTGTGAGCTAGAAGATTCACCTCCTGAAGAAACGTTCACATCCTCTACATTCTCTTCAATATCACTTTCAGATTGGGTACTCAAATGATCTGAATCGCCTTCACTTCCGGGTAAATATAATTCATCTGAGTCGCCATCACTATCATCCATAAGTGCCGATAGTATTTCATATTCATTAATACGTCGAGCCATTATGAGACCTGCAAACAAATAGAAAAACGATCAAAGTAATAAAATAAACTAAATAAATTATTTCTGTAAAAATGGTATATTTTGCATGTCATACTGCTTACCTTTTCGACGACGTCCCGAACTACGTGGGGTTTGTGACACCCTGCGACACTTTGCTGGCGACTGTCCGCTGCGCCTGCGACGCTACTACTAAATTACTATTACTACGTGACCCGGCAACGTTGCAACTCCAGCTACAGGACGTTTCGTGGAATTTGTGCGGTTGTTTAAAAAGATACGAAGATTTTTGTTTCACTGGGGTTTCTTAAACCCCACGTAGTGCACGAAAGGTTTACTGTTATGATTTATGAAGGTAATCTCCACTAACAATTCAATTTTGTTTATTTTATTGTATAAAATATTATATAATAGTGCTTCAAAAATATATATTTTATCAACAGTCATATAACCAAGACGTTTCGAATGTCATTCTTTAGCCAAGAATCTTAACAGCGCGATTGCTGTATAACATTCGCAGGCAAACTAAAGCCTTGAGTTCATTGAAATGACGATAACTTTTTTAATGAACCGATTTTGATGAAACAAACTTTAATTATTAAGTTGAGTTAAAACAAAGCCATTGATGTGAAACTTTTAAGTAAATCGATTCAGCACTTTCGGAGATTAGCGTGACCATACGTATAGACAGACAGGCAAGAAATTCAAAAAAAATCTTTTTGCTTTCTATTATTCTTTTTAAGAGTCCCTATATCCATTTCCAGTCAAAATTAATAAACGTACAGACAAAATATTTTTACTCTCTTATTATACTACTATATAGAGATGAAAGACAGTAAAATGAGGCTTATAGCTGGCATACATGGCAGACTAAATAGCTTTATATTACGGTTTCAGAATTAATTTATTCCCATATAGAATTTACAATTCACTTACTGAGAAAATATATATATTACAATATCTTATTGCCGTCCAACGTAGCTTATAAATATTTTTATATATTAACCGTCGTGCCGTCCAACGTAGCTTATATATATATTTTTGATTAGTTATAAACAAAACAACACTAAAAACAATCGAAGAGAAAAATTACAACAGTTAGTAATTAATAATTAGCTTTGGTGGGTAGTTTATTATTACATTTGTATAATAACGTAAGTTAATATTTAAAAAAAAACAGTCTAACAACTCTTAAAAAGGTTCAAGCAAAGATAAGGCCGAAACCACAATAATAGTAGCTTGCGCATATAATATATTATATTTAAGTTTGATACATTTGGTAATGTTTATAAATATAATAGTTATATTGTATCAAAGTTATTCTGACAACAAAGATTTTTAGTTCCATCTCGTTTTAAAATTATTATTCAAGAGAGAGAGAGAAATAGAAAATATATTTTTATTAAATATAGCAAGAGATTTAATTCTAAATGAAAAAATAATAATATATATGTAAAAAAAATGGTAAAAGGAGGCTTATAGCTATCACTAGGGACATTACAGGCAAGGATACCCCTCTCCACCACCAGTAGTTTAGAGTTTTCAAACAAAAAACAAAGAAATATATCCTATTTGTCCAGAAAAGAAGGAGACTAAATATTGTTTTTGTAACAGTTAAAAAGAAATTTTCCTTTGAAAATTGTCAAAAATAGATATAATTTTAAGACTGTCTAATTTTGTATTCCACTGTTGAATTTATTTCATATTCCCTGGACTGATTAAAGTAATAGTCGATTTTCCAAATTTGTAATGTTAAGTATAAATAAAATTGATTTTGTAATTTTTTCTGTGTCATTAATGTTGAAGTAGATATTCTTAGAGTTCATATGTAAAGTTAATAAACACTGTTAAAATTTGAAAATATACATTGTTTTCTTTGTTTAAAAAAAATACTTAAATAATATATAATACTAGTGATCTAATAAATATAAATAAAATAGCTGCATAATTTAATTCTATATTCGCGTCTTCGTATAAAAATATTCGCGTCAGTATACGCCGCGTCAGTATAATTGTAAAAATTAAGCCACGTCAGTCGTAGAAATACTTAGTATACACAACCTCACAAAAAAGCTTAAAAATACTTTGCCAAATATAATTATTTATCGAAAAATATATTTTTTATCATTTTAGTACTTACTCTTTCTGCAAAGTACATACTTTGCAGAAAGATAAGAGTAGTTAGCTTGAAACCAATTAAAAAAATACTAATGAATATAGCTCTTCTCTTCTCTCTCATCTCTCTCATCTTAATTATCTTCTATATTTTACCTTCTAAAATGGTTGTTTCGAGGCAGGTAACTGTAAAACCTACTGTTGTGGGCAACGCAGTGTCTTAACTGTTCCCTCTGCCTACGCTGCTGTGTGCGGGATACAGCGTGATTTATTTATTTAAAATGTTTAATGTAAACACAATAACGGTAGTTACTCACTGTAACGTAATTTTCACCTTTCCATGCTTCAGCTTAATAGAATTAAACTCAATTGTACTAAATTAAAATTTTATAACATTTGCGTTATATCAAAGAAAGGGCATTTTTAGTCGTTTTTTGAATAATCTCGAAAACAAACCAGAATATTATTAAATAATTCAATTTTCATACACATTTTATTTTCAGTAGTTATTGTTATTTATATTGCGATCTAGTTCGAATCTAGCTGTAGTTACGTTTACATCTAAAGTAACATTTGGTAATTTTGTTCACCGTTCCATGTTGTCTCTTGATTTGCATTAGCGATTATTTACTTCCAGTGTCTATTATTGAACAGTGAACATATTGGATTTAATATTGAGATTGATCGTAACTCTAAGGTATTCATTAAATTTCATATAATTGAAATGTGTCGGTGATTTGTGAAAATAAAATTGTATCGTAGAGTACGCAACTGTGAAATGTGGCAGTGTTTTCAAGTCGATACGAAATAAAAATACTTATTTAATGAACGTATGGCTTAGTGGTCAGAGCCCTGATCGGTTTCCAGGAGACGCGGGTACGAGTCCCGCTACGTTTAAATTTTTATACGTTTTCTAAATAAGTATTTATCTTTCTTAATTGTGCAATAACACTTTAAAAATGTTAAAAATAAGTCGATATGACTTGGGTACCTTTAAAAAGCGCGTTTACCTCCACCTTAAAAGCCAACAACGTACCTGTAACTCCTCTAGTGTTACATGGGGTCGTGGGCGGCGGTGGTGACTTACCATCAAGTGGCCCGTACGCTCCTTTGCCTTGCTTAAAAAAAATTGAAATTGACCACTGTATAATCGAGTGCACTGAGGTTATTGGTTCAAAGCTATTTTCTTAACATTTAATATATTTCACTATACTCGAAATGTAAAAATATTTTTCATATTGAAATTTCATACAAAATATCAAATATAGTCAGATCTACACCTGCTTCTTCTATGTAACAATGTTCAACTTTCCAGCAAAATAAAAGCTAATATTTTATTTTATAAAAATGTTTTATCGCACCTTGGAAATGTCTCGAAATATTGGCGGAAAGTAGAGAACGGAGTGTCTTAATACTATTTTTCTTTTGTCTGCCTTACTATGTGAAATACAGTGGAATAGTACAAAATATTTAAAACAATCTAAATTTAGTGTTCCCCACACGTGTAACGCATTATCATTCTGCTCGTCCACTAACACCTCTATTTAGATTTAGACGTATCTGGAAATGAGAAAAAAGTTTCATTTATTAAAATTACTAGATCTTAGACTGTGTATGTATTTGACTTTTCTTATGTTACATATCAGTATATAGTAGGTGAACAATTTTTTTTAATACCAACATAATTTTATAATTTTGAAGTCGGTGTCAAGTTAATGCTACAACAGCCTTACTCAAATATCGAATTACTAAGAATATTTGTTTTACTAACTATTATAACTACTATTAAATTTCGTTTCATGTCCATACTCGAAATATAAAAATGTGGTTTTAATTGAAATTCCTTAAAAAAAATCAAATCAACTCAACATCTGCTCCTTCTATATAATAATGGAAAATAACAATATTTAATATAGGATTCCTAATAACTAACAATTAATCAATCAAGCCTAAAAAGGTTTATGTGAATATAAATGCTAATGGCTATATTATATACTTAGTTAAATTTGATTCTGTCAAAGCACTTTCAAATTAAGTTTGAAAAGTTGATTTCAGGAAAATCATTCAAGGACGTGGATCTGTAAATGTATATAACTTAGAAGTTTTAGTATATAAAATTTATCGGCGATCGACGGCTGCAAGTGAGATTCCGCTGACAATATCCTCAAAAACAACCGTGTTGTGTATGCACTTTCTCAAGGACATAGGTTCCTCTCATTACCTACCCGGTGGCGCTGCAAAGGCCAACAGGGCTAACAGTATTAAAAAAGAGGGTATGGCCAATACAGTTACCATGTTTGATTTGCTGGGCGATCAGTGTTTCTTTGCAAACTTCTCGAAACACAACATACGAAATCTTCTCGGAGCATTAAATAGGGAGAATAATATAATTGATATTATTTTATCAGCTTCACGCTGTATCCCGTACACAGCAGGCAGAGGGAACCTAGTGTTAAGACACTCCGTTCCCCACTTTCTGCCAAATTCTGGAGGCATAGCGTGTTGAGTGGCAGAACTCAACGCCGCGCTGTAATATTTTATTTTTATTTAAGATATTATTTTATTTAAGATATTATTTTATTTAAGATATTATCTTATTTTAAATATATTTAAAAGACCACCTAATTTAATTTTGAACTATTAAAGTTATTTTTTTTTTACTAGGAGGCAGTAAACGAGCTACCCGCCTCACTGTAGCTACGGCAATTGGGATATGGATACTGGCGGCCGCTCTCGCCACACCAGCCTACATCGGATCGTATCTTCGAGCTTTTGTCGTCAATCCTACAAAACAGGTAAGAGAGTTTAAAAGTTTAGCTTGTGATTATAAATATTAAAGATATGTATTGAAGTAATGAATTGTCTTAATATTTTACCTTTCTAGAAACAGAAATGAAAAATGTGTTAAAATTAACCGTAACAATAAATCTTCCCATAATTCTTTTTATTACATTTCGCCATTAATTGTCGGAAAATTCTTCTATTATTATATTTTTTTCATATCATTTCAAAATATGATCATTTCACACCTACTTCACACAAGAGTGGACTTATCCATGTGTTATTTACAGAGACAATATTTTTACAGAACGCACCGATAAAATGTATACTACTATGGTTCTACGACTTTGTATATAATTAGAGGTGTGTGATGCTATTTTATGTCCCATCTCTGGTGTATGTAGTAGTGTCCGCCTATGGTCCTAGTACACTACTATAAACGAACGAATGTAGAAAACACTGGAGAGGCGATTGTGTATAATTGCTGTGTGTTTAACTAACATATTGACCGGTTTGCGGTGGTGCGCTCGATCCAACGACGTATCAATCTGACAAATCAATCACGATTTTAATACTATCTTAATGTAAACAAGTGTAACAAGTACCTTTAGAAAGATCACACATAAACGTTCCGGAGGTTTAACAAAGACCGCAGTCTGGTAGGAATTCAAGATGTAGGGGTGAACTGTTACATCGAAAATTAATAATAATTCTGTCATATTGATTTCAGGTTTAAAATTATGGCTTTCTTCCTTTTATTATAATTAACGATACTTAACAGTTATAGTGGAGAGGAAAATAGGACACGCTCTTCGAGTTATGATAAAGTAATATTATCGAGTTTCAATTATTAAAATAAACTTGTGATGGCAAATATTTTATTAGAACGATACCTTCTGATGGCATTATTTAAAAGGCATAACTTTTTAACACAGTTACCTTCTAATTTGAAAGATGTTTGGCATTAATTTGAAAAATATTGGGCTTCTCACGATTACAACTATAAAAGATTCTGATCACTAGACACCTCACGAATCAAAGCATTATTCATTAAATAATATTTTTAAAGGTATTCGGGGAACCAGTTACAATTATGCATCCCAATTGGTAAAAAGATATATTTTATATTATAAAAAATATAAAATAGAGAATGGAATATTTAACCACTACGTTCATCTACATACAGATACTAAACAATGTGCGGGATACGGCGCAAAGCTAAAAGAACTATACGAATATATCACAATGCATCTCATGACAAATTTCCCTACGGAAGATAATTTTAAACTTTCTTATAGAGGTCTTGTTTCAAATCAAGCGTTTTCCCCCGAGAGTTATTTATCTTGTCCCTCCTCGTGGTTTCAATAGAAAGAAAACTTACCAAAGATTAAAAGGTTCAGTAAAATATATCTGTCAAGTACCGTATTACTTCTCTTATTGTTTATTTAAAAGCATCTTTGTATTGTATGTGATTAAAACATAAGTAGCAAGAATAGATTAATAAATCCCAATTTATTATGCATAGTAAAAGTGTAATTTATATTGTTTTTTTAGGTTTATGCTGTATCCTCCACCTCCTAATGGGGTAGATGGAAACTGGAAACCTACTGTTAAATCACTCTGTTTCAACTAAGAGACTTTCGGTTCCCACTTTGCCGCCGGGTTCTGGAGCCATTGCATATTTAGTTACGGAACTCAACGCTTCACTTTGTCTCGTTACCAGAGAGAGGAAATTAAAATATTAAATATTTCATTTCCTCGAATGGGAATCGAAAACAGAATTTGTCGCCTTTACATTCACATGCTTGTACTCCTGCGCCACGACTGGTATATCGAAGCCAGGCATATATTGATATGTGAATTAAGAAAATTATTATATATTTTTCTTAAAACAACTATAGTATCCATATTAGTAACATAACGATCTTAAAGCCTTTTTTATTTAATTCTCAATAAAAAAGGCTTTAAGTAGGTCATTCAATTTCAGGATTGTACGCTAACGGACAAATGTTACACAAAAGCTTACAAATTTAAATTTGCGGACGTATGTATTAATTTTATATGAAATGAACTACAATAACTTTAATTTTTTTCTATTAAATCCTAAAAACCCTAAAAAGAAAAATCTACCTACAGAAGTATTAAAACAACGTTTTATATAATTAAATGTCAAGTTAATTTGCTACCGCATTTGATTACCTCAAAACCAAAGCAATGAAAGCTTTAAACACCTAATGCTTTCGTTTTGCCTCAATAATTTACCTGCCATCAATATTTCCTGAAATGAGATCAGAAATATTTGTTTAAATTGAAACCTGTGGTCAATAAATTTTGTTCCCTATAATACATTCGTATTATTATTCGTAGTATAACACTTAGAATATAGAATATTTGCCAAAAAAAGGCAATTACGTATTTGGCACTTTTTAAATAACAGGAGACGCAATAAAGTAGTGACCAAATGAGGCCATCGTGTGGCAGGAGCACAAGTGTGTCATTGTAAACGCGATGGTTATGAGTTCGAATCCCACTTGGGATACCCATTTTCATATTCTACCTCTGGTAACGAAGCAAAGCGCGACGTCTAGTTTTGCCACACATCACGAGTTGCATTGATAATTTGGCGGAAAATAGGGAGCAGATATCTAAATAGAAACAGAGTGTCTTAACACGAGGTTAAGAAACTTCGTTTTTATTTATCAGCTTCCGTTTTCACACCGAGAGAGATCCTTCTGCTTAACCTCTGCTATGTACTGGATACATCGTGAAGCAAACAAAGTGGTTTTCAGAATCGTCCATCTGAATACATGTCACTAAAATATTTCACATGATAATAAGTTCTTTGATTTTCACGATTATTACACATTTTAAATGAAACTATTTTAACTGGATTAATCGCGTATATTTTGTATTTTTATACATTTTTGGAAACCCGACGTTTCGGACACTTTGCAGTAGTCCGTGGTCACGGGTAGACTCTACCCGTGACCACGGACTCCTGCTTTTACGTCATTGTTCCACCAAATCAGCAATATTTAAGATAAAATATATTTGGCACTAAATTATCAAATCACCATCTAATGTCATTAAGTGTCAATTGTATAAAATACCCAATAGACAGATGTCAACAAGTTGCCAAATCTATCGAATAGAATAGAAAAAGAAAGATATTTAACTTTTAAAACTTAAGCGAAATCTAAATCTCTAATAGTCTTGAGGGAAATCATCCATCGCTTTGGAATCAATAGTAAATATCTTTTAGTAGCTCACACACTTAACTTCGATTATGAAAAGTGAATTTTCATTGAACTATTTTTACTTTACGTTTAATCTTTGAATAATGAAATTTTTAGAAAGCCGTTGTGGCGCAGGGGTACATACGCATGCCTGTAAACGCGACGGTTGTGGGTTCTATTCCCACTCAGGGGAACGAAATTTTTAATATTTTCATTTCGTCGTTTCCGTTCAACCACTCAGCACACAATGCCTCTGAAATTCTTCGGAAAGTAGAGAGCGGAGAGCCTTAACAATACGTTCACGTGTTCTCTCTACCTACTCTAATTTGTGTGGGATAGATACCGTGAAGCTAAAGAAAATATCATATTCTCCTAGTTTTATAAAATAATTAAGTTAACTCGCATCTCACACTTTTGTCTTAAATAATAACGTCTTGACATATTATAAAACTACTTAACAACAGAAAGAGCTCCTCCGATATGAGATAAAGTATATCACTCTTAATTATGTCATCATGAGCGAGTGCACATGTCTTCACTCGCAAAAGTTTTTCTAGCAATATAAAAAAAACTTCTGGAAAATCATAGAAACCATTAATAAATGAGGCCTGAGGAGTCGTAGCACAGGGGTACAGACGTGTGACTGTAAACGCGACATGTTATGGGTTCGATCCCTACTGGAGGAGATGAAATATTTACCTATTTAAATTTATATTTCCATTTCTTCGCTCTGGTGTCCAGACAAAGCGCGGCGTTGAGATCTGCTACTCAATACGCAGTGCCTATAAAATTTGGCAGAAAGTGGGGAATGGAGTGTCTTAACACTAGGTAACCCTCTGCCTACCCTGCAGTCTGCGGGATACAGGGTGAAGCTAATTAATTATTTTTTTGATTATTATTATTAAAAAAGATAATTAGTATAAGTATGTACGAATATTCAAAAAAATTTTTTTCTATACTAAAATTCAACTTTTAACTTTTAGATGAAAATTAAAAATTTTCAACGAAACACCTTCAACTGACCTATTTCGGAATAGCTGTTTGTAAACAAATATTATATTTTGAATGGATTCCAAGTAGTCTTTGAAGTGAATTTACTTTCAAACTCAATTTTAAAAGGACGCCAATTTGGACACTTGGAAGCATTTGTAAGGACTGATATTCACGTACCGGCACGAGATCAAATACTTTCGTCGGCTGATGATTAATTACATTTAAACTTGGAACCCAACTATGTTGTATAATTAAACTACATAATATTATAATGTTTTGCCAGTTTGCAACTAATATTTATTTGAGGGCCACTGCCTTTTAGGTAGATTTATTAATCTATATTTATACTTATAATAAAATCGTAGCGTGTTGGTGTCTGTAAATGGATTTATTAATGTTAAAGAACCTAAAACAATGACTTTTTAAAATTTTTGTCAGCTTTTCTGTTTATTTGTTTGTCTGCGTGTTTGTTCACTTTAATTTCATAAAGGGCTAAACCTATTTATATGCAGTTTCCACTATTGTATTTTGACAAACCTCTTTCTTAACATGTAGTGTTTTATTTCAATCGTTCACAAATAAAAAATACGTCAATATATTGCCCATACGGGCGTACTGCCCACTGAGAGCCTTTCACGTTAACAAGTTCATTGTAGCTTAAGGTCAAAATAAAACTTAAAACTCATATATATGCGTTACTTCACCTTTAAATATTAAACGAGGCCGAAAGGACCTCAACTGCACCAGACCAGTTTTCAGAAATAGGTCCCGAAGAGAACATGTTAAATACAGTAAACTATTACGTCATACCCAACCATTTATAATGGATACAAAAAATAATAAGTAAACGCAAAATAAAGTAAAAAAGTATTGAAAATAAAAATAACAGGAAATCAATATATTTAGTACTAGCGGCTCACGCGCGACTTCTCCCACTTGAACTCTACGAAGTATTTGTATAATTCAGTGTATTTAAGAAAAAATATTATTATTTTAGTGTAGTTATATAAAATCATGACACAAATATTAATTTTACAAATAAAGTCAAACAAAACAATTGTAATTGTAATTAAATCAGTTTGGAAACCCACAATTTAATCAGTTTAGCCGTTTCTGAGATTAGCGTGAACAAACGTACAGACTAACATGGGAGCAGACTAAAAATTTTAAAAATCATTGTTTTTGTTCTATTGCACTAATATTTGTTAGTAATCGTTTTTCTGATACATCTTCCATACACAGACACCGACCAGTTACAATTTTATTATAGATACTATCAGCTCATTCTGCAGGAATCCAGGGCAGTACGTGAGGCAATTAAGAAATCGTTGGCGGTAGTTTGATATAATAATTATGTCAACTGACAGACGAATGCCACCTCAGTCTACCCGTGACCACGGTCTACTGCAAAGTGTTCGAAACGTCGGGTTTCCAAAATGTATAATACTAAATATACGCGATTAATCCGGTTAAAATAGCTTCATTTAAAATGTGTTATAATCGTGAAAATCAAAGAACTTATTAAAATATAATTAATAATTTTTTTGATTATTTTATGCCGTAGTAAAAAGTCTGACCAAGATTTTTTTCCACAGTTTCTCGTATGCTACCCCTACCCACAAGAATGGGGCGAGTCCTACGCCCGTACGATGGTGTTGATGAGATTCCTGGTATACTATTCACTGCCACTCGGTGTTATAGCTCTATTCTACGTGCTGATGGCCAGACATCTAGTTTTGAGCACACAAAACGTGCCCGGGGAAATGCAAGGCACTCAAAGACAGGTAAATAAAATTAATTAATTAAGAATAGATATTAATTATATAAATATATTATATGTATTTATATAATTACCTACCTTAGATATTAATTATATAAATATATTATATGTATTTATATAATTAATACCGGCCATCGTGCCGCTGCGCCACGACTGGCCATATAAGTTGAGGCCAGTCGTGGCGCAGCGGCACGAAGTGTGACTGTAAAACCGATTGGTTGTGGGTTCNAGCCTTTGATGGTAGTATTACCGATTCTATATATTTTTCATTTCGACCAATTTCTGCTGAAATAAGTCAAAATGAAAAAAAAATATAGTAAAAATAAATTAACAGAAAATACCAATATAAAATTTGTTCCTAACCTAAAAGTTTACTCCAAATAGTATGTCGGGATCGTGTGGCTGTGATTTGCCGAACTATGATTGATGTTAGCATTTCTAACTTTAATGACTCGTGGGCGATCTAATCGGTCCTATGAAATACCACATTTCCCATGTTCACAGACAATATGAAAGTTAAATATTGGAGTTGTCAAACTGTTAGTAAGTTAATGATCTGTATTGTTATTAAATAAGTACTATTCGTGGTTTTAGACCTTTATTATATTGATTATTATTATAAAATAAAATAAATCATTTCACGCTGTATCCCGCACATAGCAGGGTAGGCAGAAGGAACTTAGTGTTAAGACACTCCGCTCCCCACTTTCTGCCGAATTCTGGAGGCATTGCGTGTTGAGTGGTAGAACTCAACGCCGCTCTTTGCCTCGACACCAGAGCGAAGAAATGAAATATAAATATATATTTCGTCTCCTCGAGTGGGGATCAAACCTACAACCATTCGGTTTTATAGTCACACTTTGGCCTCATTATACAGGAGGAAAGAGGCAGCGCTCCTTTTTCGGGAACAGTATATAGGATATAATAAAATATTTCAAACCCATACCTAAAGAAATGAATCAAGATAACTCAACAGTTTAGACGTAGAATTTTTTTTTCCGTTTCATGTGTATACCTGTATTTCGTGTGACGCAAAAATGCGAATAACGTAAACGCATACTACTACAAAAATTCTACTAAAGATTAAACAACTTTGAACTTTACCGCCAATTGTAACGATCCTTACCAGAACTAAAATGTGTAGGTAAATAATATAATTATTAAAAAAGATCATAAAAAAATATATTATAAATATAATTTATAATATTATTTAATTTATAGCTTAAGATAAATACAATCTTATAAATAATAAATACTAATATAAGTAATATTAAAGTGACGTAATATACCGTAAGTAAAACACGCAGATATAAAATATATTTATTAAAAATAATTTAATAATTACATTTAATCATTGTCTATTATAACTTAAAATATATATTAACATAATTAATATTTATTAAAAAAAAATAATTATTATAAAATATAAAATATCATGTTGGCTCAATAAGCTACTGTCAACGTCAAAGTCAAGAAAAAGGGAAAGGAAAGAGAGGGGAGATGGCGGACGCGTCTGAGGAAGGATGGATGTTTTAAATGTTTAGAGAAGTTTTAATTTATAATTAACATATATCTAGTTATATTTAATATTTAAAAAGCATGTGAGATTATGTCTTCAATTGCGATATAAGTATTCGAGGCTAACAAGATAAGTTATAAGTGCTTTCACTATTTACGATTGTTTGTTTTGGAATACTTCGTTCGTTTAGTTTTTAATAGATTATTATTAAAACAAAGAAGAGTTATATCAATGCATATAATGCCGTCAATATCCAGAGATAAAGATTATTTATATAGTAAATGGAGATAAATTCATGAAGATGTTTTATGAGGTATGTAAAATTAGAATTATATTAATGTACGCAGAATGGCTGCCGCCATCTTTGTTAGATGCGTGTATGGGAACTACGAAATGGTTCTATCTATATTAGACGTATCACGAGCCATACTAAAATATTAAAATTATTATTTATAATAGATAATTTTATTTAAATATTTTATTGAGTAGAGTTTTTTAAATATATATATTTTTTTCAGTTTCACACTGTATTCCGCATATAGCATTGTAGGTAGAGGAAACTTTGTGATAAGACACTCCGTCCCCTATTTTCCGCCCAATTCTGGAGGGATTGCCTGTTGAGTGACGGAACTCAACGCCGCGCTTTAACTTGATATCAGAGCGAAGAAATTAAAATATTAAATATTTAATTTCATTCTGCCCCACGACTGGCCTCATTTATACATTATGTGATATAAAATAATTAAATATTTGGCCTTTTAAAATAATTAAATATTTTGTATTCTGAAACCAAATGCCTTACCGTTAATTACGCTTGTGGTGGTTTTAGTCAGTAATTACTCAATTATAGATCATTAGAAGTTCACTTAATACGCGTGCCGTTGAATGTGTAAATGAAATTTAGTGTATTGCCCGTTTATTATAGTATAGTACTTTATAGTAAATATACTTGTATAATTATTGGTTGAATTCCATCTGATGAAGGAAGAACCTAGTGTTATGATACTCTGTTCTTCACTTCCCGCCTGAATTAAAGACACTGTTTACGGGTGGCGAAACTCAACGCCGCGAGGCTTGTCTTAATGGAGCAGGAAAAAGAGAATAATTTATCTTGTATCATTTAAAATAATTTAGTAAATATGACTTTATTTGTTATAATTTGTATTTTGTACTTTTGTATAAAAAAAAANTATATATATATATATATATATATATATATATATATATATATATATATATATATATATATATATATATATATATATATTTCATTAGCTTTCGTCGAGTTTTACACTTTATAATATCGCGTTAATCGTTTTGACGGAACCCACTATACCTGCGGTTAGACTAACCGGGTAATTAGTACGTACAGTCGCAAGTTGAAGCTAGTGCATAAAATATTAAAAACATTCTATTCATATAATTATAACAATTCAAAAAGTACTCGTATATATATTTAAAAGAATCGTTTTATAATTTCGTTATCAAATAGAACTTCACTTTTTATTTTCACACTAGACAAAGTTCAATATTTGTTTTCCACGAAAACTTTTCCTCGCCTCATGTATACCATATGCTTACAAAACTTGTTTATTTAATATTTATGAACAAAGCAACTATATAGATGTAATATTCTTTTTAAGTATTATATAATAATTTAGTTTCAAAGATGAACGTAATTTCTTTTTATATATTCTTTAGATTCATGCTGTATCGCATATCGCAGGGTAGGTAGAGGGAACCTAGCGTTAAGACACTCCATTATCCACTTTCCACCGAATTCTCCAGGCGTTGTGTGTTGAGGTGGTTGTGGCCTCAAACCTGATATGCAAAAAGTTTTACAAAATACATATTTTCTGTCTTAATAATGCGTAATATTTAAGGTTGATATTAATTAACCAGTTTCACGTTATATCCCGCATACAGCAAGGCAGGTAGAGGGAGCCTAGTGTTAAGACACTCCGATACCCACTTCCCGCCGAGTTCTGGAAGCATTGCGTGTTGAGTGGCGGAACCGAACGCCGCGCTTTGCCTCGACACCAAAGCGAAGAATTGAAAAAATAAATGTAAATAAATATATATAATATAATTTCCTCGAGGAAGGATCGAACCCACATCCAGTCGATTTTATAGTCACACTATGTGCCCCTGCGCCACGACTGGCCTAATTAATGACCTAATTAATGTTAATCCGACCTAGTACATATAATAAACATTTTAATTAATAATTGCCTTCCAACTTAAGAGATAGCCACAATCATGTAATTACCCTTTAAGTAAGCGTTTATCTTATAGTAATTGAAATTTTACGCCTCAATTAGTCCTTATAATTAACAACAAGCAAACAAATCGATCTTCAATATAAACAATAAGGGAAGATATCAGTTGTATTAAATATATGTATATAAAGTACTAGTTAGTAGCTACGAACAACTCTTCTTAAGATATTTAACCTAACGTTATGAAGCAGTTTCACGCTGTATCCCGCATATAGCAGGGTAGGCAGAGGACACCATGACTCTCAATTTTTCGCCGAATTTTGGACATGCGCTTTGTCTATCAGAGCAGGTTAATGCATTTAATTATAATAAATTCCCACGAATGGGGATTGAACCCAGAAATATCGCATGTTGAATATCCAAAATAAAATCATAATATTTTTAAAAGCATCTCTCGTTGTACGAAGTGTTGAAATATTCAAATTTACTCCACTCTCCCCCCAATTCTGAGATATTGTATGGCGGACCTAAACCCCACGCTTCGCCTTAATAGAGCTAAAAAAAGAAAGACAAAAATAAATTAAATATATCCTTTATTTAATCCAAAATGATATTACTATTAGATATAAAATCATCTACATAAAAACGTACTGTTGACAAAATCATCGAAACTTCACTAAAGTAACAAATGAAATCAGTCGGTACGCGATTAATATATTTGTGGCTTGCGGTCCTCTGCTCGGGCCAAGTTAAATGAATTTAGTTCGATGTATTCAGTATTGAATTGTAAAGTAATGTTTAGACAGGCGCTATTATACTTTATATTAGTAGGCTGTTGGTGCAGTGATGTGATTATGACTGCTGGGCAAGAGGTTGTGATTCGATGCTTTAAATTACACGTTTTAACAATGAATTTCATATTCAGTAGGTTTGATTACATTGAGGCCGTCGTGGCGCAGGAGCGCAAAGGTATGACTGGAACGCGACGGTTGTGTGTTCGAATGAATGGGACATTGCGTTTCGAGTGTCGTAACTAAGTATCCCGTTTTGTTTTATGACCAAAGCGAAGCAATGAAAATAATTCACTTTTCATAATACTATTTTTTTTAAATCATTCAACATACATAAAATTAAAAATACATATTTCTAAAAACAAATAAGATATCCATAGATTTCTCAAATGTAAATGTAAATAAAATTGCTTATCTTTCATTGTGAACTATAAAACAATTTCCTTGTTCTATTGAAATTGGATTTGCGGTATACCTTTAAGCACTTCAATAAAACATTTGGAGAGCTGGGAAGTTAGATTAACACGAAGCTGTGAATAGATTTGTTTTGAGGATTCTTTAGATGTTCAATAACTATGGTTTCCTAAAGGTGTGAAACCTTGTGAGACGAATATAGAATGCTACGAATGAATTCCCTGTCCTTAAGAAATTTTTAACCACAGAAAACTTGTTTATGGAGATAGACATATTTTTAGGAATCATAAGCTACATATATAATAATGAAACAATTAGGAATGGGTTACAAGCATTGTTAAATTAAAATATACAATCAAAAGCAACTATATAATCGCTAATTTGCAAAGCACGAAGTTAAAGAAATGCAAAGAAACTATTGCAATACAAAAGGAAATAAATCGAAAATTTGTAGTGTTAACAACAGTTTTACAAAACTGTAGTTGACCTGGATGCTCTTCACAGCGTCACCGGTCGTGGAAAGGTGAGAGTAGATCGCCCCTGAAGATAAACGAGCTCTGATGGTTCCTACAGAAAGAGGTCAATAATCATAATAGGATACCCTGAGTACGCTAATCAGAAGGGTGTTTGAACTAGGACGACTCCGACTAAGCACTTGCTTTTATAAGAGCTAAAGCGATGGTGGTGGGTGTCGACACTATTCTCCAACGGGATGAGTACTACTCAGACACAGACAGTTTCACGTACAATATATTTGTAATTTTTTTAAATACATTTATTTAATAATATATAGGAATAATTACAGTTTTATAACTGTACGTCTAATCATCTTCCGTTCAGTCGTTCTGTCGCATAAAACGGCTTCTTTGAACTACTATAAATGGTGTAATTACAGTTTTTATCTCAACTTGAATGCATATATCATGAACCTACGGGATAAATCGACATCCATAATTGTTAGTGATATAGAATCGAAAGCTTGTATTGGTTAATTTCACTTGAACATTAGGTTCCCTTTGTCTACCCTTCTATTATATTTGCGATGATACAGCGTAAAGCAAAAAAAAATATACAAACCAAGTGTATAATAAATATCAAATAAAAAAATATAGTTTTGGCTAGGAAAATAATCGGCGTATCACACTCTGGCCGATTGCCCCGCTTGGGCCTCACAATGCCACGCCTTGACTTAATTGAAGGTATCTCTTACTGTCCAGTGTGGTGGGGGCCATGCTGAGGTCTCCCTCTGCGAATCAGTAGTCGCTCTGAAGGAGACCGCGGAGCGGGTGCGTGAGTCCAGCGCAAACGCAGACTAGCTCCGCCGCCGTAGGCCACGGAGTAGACGAAGGCAGCGCATGCGCATATTCTACTCACCCTACCCCGGAAGAAATACTGCGGGAGGGTCACAGTGATCCTCCCGCAAGTCATATGGCTATGGGTGTCCTAGGAGAAACCCCGAGGCACCGTAAAGGCGAGGGTGGCTCGCAATAGGCGGGCCTTCCATCGAGGCGTCGTAGTAGTATGCGCAAGCGATCCTGCCACGCCTCATATTGGTGGAGAGAGTTTCTGCTGGGTTTTAGTGGGTAGGATCGGTTTCACCGGTGAGTCCCACAGTACCCCACTCGCCGTAAGGCACTTGTCAACCGTGCGGGCGGTCTGCGTAAATGCATTTCCCAGCGAAAAAAAAAAACGGTGAGGCCGCGGACGGCTCGCTAGTAAGTTATACATACCGTCGTGGCGTAGTGCTATACTGTCTGACTGTAAATGTTTTAGCTGTGGGCTTGATTCCCACTCGGGGCTATAAAATATTTGCATTGTTTCACTCTAGTAATACAACAAAGTACGGCGTTGTGCTCCTTTAATCATTACGCAATGTCTCAACAATTGGACTGACATTAGGAAAGGGAGTGTCATACCAGGTTATATATACCTACCGTTCTGCATATGCGGAATAGAGCGTGGAGCTAAAAATAACTATAAATACACGCTAACATATAATTTCTTACATCTATTAAAAGCTAATTTATCTAACAACAGAAATTATAAGAACAATATACAAATTTTCATTCACAATAAAACCATTGAAGTCGCCACTTTTATAAAGTAATTTAAAGATAATTTAACTTTAAACAAGACAAACTTGTTGGGTACCTTATAAAAGTTGGTCTCACTTCAACGCCTGTAGTCTAAATTATTTAACATTTTTACTCTATAAACAAGAAACTAACCATTAACCTTTTTTTTTAATTCGTATAATCTATGCTATAAATATATAGATTTTTTAGCTTTATGCTTTGTCCCACAAACTCTGGTTATACCAGATACAGACATAGATATACTAGGTTAGAACCTAATTTTACTGTGTCCCCTTGAATTCGAGACATTGCATGTTAAGTAGCGAAACTTAACGCCGCGCTTTCTCTAGCAAACCTAACTGAGAATCGAATCCATAGCCGTTATGTATATAGACAGATCCACAGCGCTACGATAGCATCATATACACGATATATACAAGATAAAAAAAATATATAAAAGTGTAAACTTGCAAAAATAGTGCTGAGTGTCACAAATGTAATGCATATTCGTATATAAATTATTCATGCATTTTCTTCTCTGTTTACTCACGAAATGGTTGCGGCGTAAGTAATTACAGGATGTTGTAGTAAAAACTCGTACAGAGTAAGTGTTTTCTTATGTAGATATATTTCAGCCTGGGTGGGTTATTTAAATTAACGTATTTTATTTAATATTTCATTTATTTCAGCTTCACGCTGTATCCCGCGGACAGCAGGGTAGGCAAAGGGAACCCAATGTTAAGATACTCCGTTCCCCACTTTCTGCCGAATTCTGGAGGCATTGCGTGTTGAGTGGCAGAACTCAACGCCGCGCTTAACCTCGATATCAGAGCGAAGAAATGGAAATATAAATTTAAGTAAATATTTCATCTCCTCGAGTGGGGATTGAACCCACAACCAGTCGGTTTTACAGTCACACCTCGTGCCTCTGCGCCACGACTGGCCTCTTCGTATTTTATTTTTATAAAAAACGATACATTTACCAACTGATGTTGGTAACTCCAAATATTTACTGGTGAAAGCTGTGATTTATCAATGTACAGGCTTTTACATCAAAGTATAGATAGTAGGTTTATTTAAAATAAATTTCTCTTATACGTTAACGGCCACGTGATACGTAGAAAAGCTATTCATTTATGCCAACGACATGCATTCATCCTGGAGACGTTTATAAATTAGAAGTTAAACAACTAACATAGATAACAGAAGTAATAGGCATGGCCACGAAGGGTCTCAGATATGTTATAATGAGGAGTGTATTGGTATAAATTATATCTAAAGAATATTTTATCCATACACTATATTAGTACAATATTAAGTAGATTAAATAAAAAAATCAGCTTCACGCTGTATCCCGTACACAGCAGGGTAGGCAGTAGGAACCAGGGTTTTTAAACACTCCGTTCTCCACTTTCCGTCGAATTCTGGTGGCATTGCTTACTGAGTGCCGAAACTAAACGCCCCCCTTTGCCTCGACACCAGAGCGAAGAAATGAAAACATAAATTTAAATAAATATTTAATTTTTCCAATTTGGGATCGTACCCAAAACCAGTCGTGCTTACAGCCTACTATTATACTACAGCCAGCTGTGTGCCGCTGCGCCACGACTGGCCTCAAACTACTAAATAGGAATAAATGAAAAATAAAATTATCAATAAAATATTGCCATTTCACCCTTAAACACAGCTTTATAAGCTCTAAATAGATCATAAATTCACTATACCTATGTGTGAATTTCCAATCTTTTTGAGGAAATCTCATGTAAATTATTCCGAATGCTACGGATAGATAAGTAATAAAAAAATCCAGCCAAGTTAAAAATATATAATATAATAAATTTATATATAATATAATATAATAAATTTCTTTTATTAGGTAATACATAAATACATACCCTTTAGAATTTTTTATTATAAAAATCTAATGTTTTATTTCTTTTAATCATTTTTATAGAAAAAGATTAAAGATAATTCATTGTTTTAACCTCACTATCACGTAGTTGAGATATAAATGACTAGACAAAATTATTATAATTTAGAATCAGAATTCAAGGAATAATTTTGTTCCAAATATATATATTGTTTTTTTATGTATCCCACAATCCATCACTAAGCGTACAAGATATACGTAGATATCACAAACTCGAAATACGATATATTTATGAAGATAAAAAAAGCTTTATTCACGTAAAGAGAAAGCGATAAGACTGTGCTAAATTATAAGACTTCTGACTTGTTACTCTGTAGAACTTAGAAGGAAAATACACAACAGTAAAAATTGCTACTCAAAATTCATATCTTGGTCAACATGTGCACTAAAATATTTTTTTTTCAATATCAATTTTTTTTTATTAAAGATATTTGCTAACTATCAATCAACAGGTGATAAGTTTACTATCAAAGCCTTGTGTGACTTTTAATGTAGGGCATTTTATGGGTTCGTTAATTAGTTATATACAGGTTATACTCCTTTTACAGGAACAGCATATAGGGTAAAATATTTTAAATCCATATGTAAAGAAATTAATCAACATACCTCAACAGTTTAGACGTAGAATTTTTTTTTTCATTTCACGACGTTTATCCATACCTGTATTTCGTGTGACGAAGTTATGCACAGTTGTGGTAGTATGTGTTTACGTTATTGGTATCTATGTGTAATTGCATCACACGAAATACAGGTATGGATAAATATCGTGAAATAAAAAAAAAACCTACGTCTAAACTGTTGAGGTATTTTGATATTTTTTTTATATGGTTTTCGTGCTCCATATGCTGCTTCCGTAAAAGGATCGCAGACACTTCCATCCTATGTATGCGGTATATAAATAAACCATTTCATAGTATTTATAAAAATAACCAATAATTACAGTTGAAAATCTATAGCACTATTTCTCGATCGTTGCACAAAAGCTCAAGCGAAAATAGAATTTGATAAAATAAATAGAATATTGTCGACGAATCTTCAAATCCTGAAAGGCAAGAAACCTTTTATTGGTATTACGAGAGCACTAACGGGTATTACTAGTTTAAGCGTATGTAATGTTTGTTAATTTTTTATCAACCTTTTTCACTTGATTACTTTCCTTAGATACCAGTACATTGACACTGCTACAAGCTTGGCAGTATAGAAATTGCAAGCAAACAACAAAAATCCGTGTCGAGACGAGAAACCTTGAAATCTCTACTTCTATATTATTTGGAAGAGGAATTACTGATCAAAACTAAAAACATCCCTTTGTGCTGAATAGTCTATTTATTGAGGAAGATCCTACACAACTAATCCTACACAAATAAAATTTTCATTTGAGCATGCGGGGGAAGCCGCAGGTAAAAAGGTAGTTTTAAAACAACAACAGTGATTGAAAATTTACATAAGGGTTTTTGTATCTTTAGACGAAACCAATTTCCTTTATATTTTCACATTACAAGCAGAAATGTGTGGTGTTAATTCTACATTGAGAAAGTCAAGTGAGTCAGCAAAAGAAGTAAAGCTCGTATGACTCCGAGTCCAACTTTTTAATCTGCCTCTGGCACATATTTCGTCATATTACGCCACAAATTCATATTCCAACTGAATTTTGAGAACTTCTATATTATAGTGAAAGTAGAAACAGGAAAACTCTTAATTGTACTCAAAAATAACATTTACATTATTTGGCGCAACAATAATGCAATTTTTTTTCATTTGTCGAAGACAAAAAGTTTTGGTGCATATCTTGATAAGCGTGCTTAACTCTTTTATAAAAACTGAACTCGCCGACCGAGGCTTGCATATCAATTTACAACGAGAAGTACAACTTATATAGTTGACAAACTTATGTTTGCACTCATTTTGTATGAAATAAACTACAAATATAAATTTGTAATTTTTTTTTTCTATAAACATCTATAAATGTTCACTTCTGCATTTTTATCTTTGAAAAAGTACTCCGTAGATTTTGATAACATGGCGAAATTCATACAAAATGCAGCAAAAACGATAAAAAATGCTGTTATCTTTTGATTGCGTGGAATTAAGAGCTTCAGTTTTTTCTTATCGTGAGATAAATAGTCTTGACAAACGGACAATAAAGTTATTCTATAAGGATTCGTTTTGAGGTACGGAACCTTAAAAAACCATGCAACTACGTCGTCATCGTGTAGAATGCAAACAAAACTTAACCATGTGAGACACAACTACTAACCTAACCCTTAACCTTCGCGTGCAAATATGAATACTTCCATACATAAAAGTAAACGTGACTCATCCTCATAAATTATGGCTAATTTAATGTAAATTTATCAAAACCTGATATTAACACATTGTTGTTATTTATGGGTAAAACATAGTTCGTGACAAGGTGAACTGGGGCGGGACACGCGACTGTCGCCGTGCGGCTGAGGTCGGTATGTTTCACGTTCTGTTACATAACACTAAATTTATATTATCTGTATTTTGATTGTATGTGTTTTATGTGTTGCCTTTCTCCAGTATCTTTGATACTGTGTTTTCGAAGGTCAACCGATGTCTCCCCCTACCTCTCTTACTACTCACTTCTCCATCATAAATCTTTTTTACCATTCTTTCATCATTTATTTGTTCGACGTGCCCAAACAAGCTGAACACGTTCTCTTCTTCATTCTCGACGTGATATCCTAGCTAGTACTTGCCATTTCAGTGTATCTCTTCATTCCAGATCGACCAAGTAAGCTGACTTCACATATCCTATGAAGAGAGTATCTCCACGGCATTCATCTTTCTTTCATTCTTCTTCTGTAATACCCACGTTTCGCTACCGTATAACAACGTCGGTACCAACACTGCATTGTGTACGGCCAAACGCGCAGCTGTTCTGAGGTTTCGCCGTCTCGTCAATGCAGCTAAGACTCCGTTAACCCTGTCATCGGCAGCAATACACCTTTCTACATCCATCTCGTATCTTCTGTCTTTACTGAACAATTCCCATTTAAATGAAATGACTATTACTTATATATTTTAAAGTCTTACTTATAACTTATACCATAAACCTGCTTATTGATGGAAAGATCATAAGCAATTATTAAATTTATCGAGGCAAAGTTAGTTTTGCATCCAGGATTGCACCGTGCACCACATTTTCCTGTATGGAGTCAAAAAAGACTCCATACAGGAAAGAAAGTGCTCAAACCCATCACGTCTGATATCATGAGGACCTCCTCGTGGATTTCCTCCTCGAGGATTGCTATATTTGCCTTCTGCCTTTTATTTTCAACCTCATCAGATAAACTTGACTTGACTGAAGAGATGTTTTCTTCCACATAAATCTTCTTTTTTTTCTTTAGGTGATAGTTACAGATTCATTCTAGATTCATTCATTCTAGGGATTCTAGATTCATTCTAGACCAATTGTGTTACTTATAGTCGATGATCGTCTAGGTGCCAGAGATTATGTAATGGTACCTGTAGTTGTCTCTGATGTACTAGGCTGAGGGTCTGATATTTCTAAAAAAAAATTATCAAGATCATTGACGGGAGAACACTGCGGAGGTATTGGGTAATCTTTTGATGTCATCATCACATTCAGCATCACAAAAATCTTATCCGACTTCACACCCAGAAGGAATGGCCAAGAAACCTTTAATATTTTTATCATCCAATCTTCTTCGCGCCATTAACTAAAAAAATCATAGTATTTATAAGGAAAGTTATCGTAACTACGTATAAGTGAAAACGGACACTAAAGCTCAACGTACCGTATGTGGAACACACATAAAAGTATGATTTTCTAATATGTTTACTTATCTAATATAAAAAATAACTTACTTTTGCAAAATATACACTTACTTATAACACACAATATTTTTTTTCAAGGCAAAACTGTTGAATAACTATTTTTTAAATATTTTTTAATTTCAACAACTGAGTAACGCTTCACTTTCATTCAAATTTTGCATTTCATTTTCTATAACTAATACATGAATGATATTATTAGATAAAGAGCCATACTATAATATTGCTAAATATCTGTAGCTTCTATCAAGATGTCAAGAGATATTGCTACTTCTAGTTTTATAATTATAGGAACGATTAAAGTGGTTGTTACTCATATGAAACTGGGTGCCTTGTAGGGTTGTTATATTTACAAAATATTTCATGAAAATGGCGTAGGGGCATAAAAATGTGACTATAAATGCCTATTGTATTTATGTCGTTGGTTCCATTCCCACTTGAAGGTAATGCAAAAGGAATTATGGAAGTATTGCGTGTTGAGTGGCAGAACTTAACGCTGCACTTTGCTTCGACCCCAGAGTGAAAAATAAAAAAAATAAATAAATATTTCATTACCTCGAGTGAGGATCGAACCCGCAATCTGTTGCGTTTACAGTCACACTCATGCCGTTGCGCCACGACTAGCCTAGAATTATAGATAATTTAAATAAAATCTACTACTACTAATATTGCCAACTGCAATATTAGCGGTACCACCCAACTGGCTCGCAACTCACTGTAAAGTTTTACTGTACTTCTAGTAATGAAAATCATAAAAATCGTGCAGAAATTTCGCCGAAATATGAACGTGTCTATCTTAATTGAATGGATTGATTGGACATCCTATCCAAGTAGTGCAGATAGGAATTAGCCTTGCGTTTGGAAATTGTGCATGTATTTTTAAACCGATTTCTCTTTTAATAATGTATACGAATAAAAGTTATACATTAATATACAAAATATAAATAAAAATGTCAGACTTGTCTAATCTGAGCAACTTTCCGACTAATCTTGACTGAAGACTGAGACTGAGAAATTTTAAATACATATACGTACATATGTAATAATAATCGTCGTCGTGATGCAGTGACTAGAGCATTTGATTATTAAGGCGATGGTTGTAGGTTTGATTCTCACTCGGAGATATGAATATATTCAATATTTTCATATTCTTGGCCTGATATTAAGGCAAAGCACGTCAGTGAGTTTCGCCACTCAACATGCAATGCCTCAAAAATTCGGCACAAAGTGGACACTACAGTGTTTTAACACTAGGTAGGTACTCTCTGCCTACCTAGCTACATGCCCGCATGTTACTTATGAACAGCTTTACTCTGTGTCCCGACACAGAGTGAAGCTTTTTTTTATGGAAAAGGACAAGGCAAACGAGCTGTCCACAAATATCCCAGAAAACAAAAGTCATATCGTGATAAGAGATCTTTTTTAATGAATTTAAGTATATTATATTCCAACATCCAGTGACCAGTCGTGGGCTCGTGGCGCAGTGGCTCAATATTAATAGGCAAAAAAAAAATTATATATATCTGTGTTTTGGAAATATTTATTGTTATTAATGTTATTGTTATATATAATACATACAAATGAATATATATAGCCATCGTGACGCAGCAACATAGAGTCCGACTGTAAAGACGATTGTTATGGGTTCAATTCCCCCAAAGGAGAATTAATTATTTTCATCAGTTTCGCGGCATTAAGTTCCACCTCTAAACATGTAGTATCTCGAATATTGGGTGGAAAATGGATAACGGAATGTCTTAATATTAGATTTCCTTTCCCTATTCTATGCTGACGAATACAGAAAGAAGCTAAAAAAAGGAAACGCTATATATGTACACACATTTACATATACATGAACTCAATCGTGATAATAATCAGGTTAATTGCTAGGGGCGTACCATTTTATTTATCTCATATGAAAATCATAATATATTAAAGGTGTTCGTTCTCTATCATTGATAACAAAAAATAATTGAGCGTATGATTTTATACAATACTAGCGGCCCGCCCGCGGATTATTGATTTAATAAACAGAATTGACTGACAACTATAATTGACTTCTTATAAAATTTTTTATACTTTAATCTGTAATCTTCTAATATGATTTTTTTACTATAATATTATACATTATCGTAATTTCTATAAGGATTTATGATTGTTTTGAATTAAAAAAACGGCAAATGTTGATATTTATAAAAATATATATAAAACGAATTATTTATTATACGTATATACTCTTGTAACATCACGTTCTTTTTACCTATGTTATGTACGTCTCATGATAATTTTAAAATTCTTTTAATTGTACTGATATCAGTGAATAATTTAATTTACTTCATAAACAGCCTTAAATGTTAATTATTGATTTTAAGAATTCATAATATTCTTATTTAAAAAAATGTAAAAAAGAATTGAACGTAGCGGGACTCGAACCCGCGCCTCCTGGAAACCGTAATTGTCATTATAAATGCATAACGCAAGCTATAAACAGCTGTATCGACTCATGTTTCATTTATCCCTATATATCAGTTACTTTGACCAATTAATGTAGATAAAAACCGTCCTTTACTGTGTTTCATTTTAATAAGTACTTTAGAAGCTATAACACAGATTTAAAATTACATAACTAAAAAATAAGGCTTAACGCCCGCCACGTGTCGTTTGCTTATAAAAGTGCTAGCCTAGCTCCTTTCCCCTGGGCGTAGAAGGAGGGCCTGGTCATGTTGCCTAAGGCTGGGAAGAGCCCACGACGGCCTGAGGGTTACCGACCTATAACTCTCATCAGCGCGGTGGCGAAGCTATTCGAGAAATTATTCCTCCCACATCTCTAGCACTACGATGCAAGCATTTTGGCGAGCGGGCACTCAACCACTCTGCAGGTGGCCAGAGCGGGTCACTACGCTATAGCAGGGATTAACCGAAAGGTGAGTGTAATAGTCCTCGACGTAGCACCCACTTTTGACCGTGTATGCTATCCGGGGCTACTTTTTAAAGTGCTCAGAGCCGGCAACATCACGTCACGCATGGCCTTACCGAAAACCTACTTGATAGGACATTTTGCGTGAGAGTGGAGAGTGTAGCAGCATTTAGTCACCTGCCCTCTACGCATTACACACCGATGACATCCCAATGCAGCCACCCACGATATTGGCGCTTCTACGCTGACGACATTATCCTCTTGAAGTCTCTAAATCCCTACCAAACAACCAAGAAGCTTTAGCGAGCTCTTGACTTGATACCGAATTGGCTGGCGGAGTAAAGGCATTCCTTTTTTTCGATCATGAGGTTATTGCTGTTAGCCCTACTGACTTTTATAGCGACACCGGGGGGGGGGGGGGG
>JAAIXJ010000717.1:626791-678181 GCA_013403705.1 Heliconius hermathena | reverse complement strand
GGGGGGGGGGGGGCGTGCTCTTAACGTCGCCAAGACACAGCCGATTACATCCTTCGCTGAGACTGCAGGGCCAGCAGGTTCCCTAGAGCAGCAGAGCGACTACCTGAAAGTTGTTATTTATAGAAGACTTTCGATGACAAAACAAGTCTAAAAAGCCGCCAACGCATCGACAACCGCAATTTTCCTGCTGTGACCACTCTTCAGATCATACCTACCCCTAAGAACGAAACTATAGCTCTACAGGGCGTGACTCAGGCCTTATCTCACCTACACCAGTACCAATCAACGAGGAATCCCATGACCCAGACTCTATACTACGTGAGGAACACCACGCTTCACCTCAACCTAAAAATAGAAAGGGTCCAACTCGGATCCAATGCTGATGTATTGTGTTATCTACACCTAAGGAGCATCGCCCAGTGCACACTCCGCCAAAGGTCAGACGTCGTCTTCCGAGTGGCTAGCTCTATAGTAAAGTAGGTTTAGAAGCGATTGCACGTATTTTTAAACTCTCTAAATAATTATAATATTTTATTTCTGCGCACCATAGTTGGTTTCATCTTTCGTTTAAGTATTTTTAGATAAAAGAATAGTAGGTAGACTACTATGTTGTTTATGATTTTTACCATTTAAGTATTGTTGTTTGTGTCATTTGTTTAAGGAACATAGTTCAGTATATTAAGCAAATAATTCAGTAGTTTAAGCAGGCGAAGCCGCGAGTGGGTCGCTAAATCGCTATATAAATTTATTTCAAACGAACGAACGAACCGAAGAATCTATGTATTTACTTAATATTTCTTTGAAGATCAAGTGGATCTTTATCTCTCTTTTCTCACCTTGAATTAATCACGATTTAAATGTAACTGTTATGATTTATGACGGTAACCTTCACCAGCAACTCAATTTTGTTTACTTTATTATTTGTACTATGAACAATAGTGCAATAAAAATATATATTTTTATCACGATCATATCTGCGAGTCTTCTTCTCTCTTCCGAGGCGGGAAAGAGGGTATACGGCGTCAGGGTAAGACCCTCTGGCCGTTGGTTTCTTCCGCCACGCATAACTATGCGCGTGTCCTTGGTTTGGGCCACTGGCCCGGGGGAAATTGTCTCCTTTTGGGACTGGGGAAGGACGGGGGCAAGGATGAGGGTTTGCCGCCTGGGCGGTAAGTCCAGTCAGTTGCCCGGGGAAGGCCCAGCTTAGACGACCAGCTACCGAGGCGACTGCTCAGGAATCGGGTTTAGGTAACAGGTCTCTGGGCAATCTTCTTTTGTCCGGCGGCCGTGTGTGCCACGGTGCAATGGTCTTCAAATGTGATGGTCAGAGGGTCGGCACGGCTGAGAGTATTGGCAGGTAGGCGACCAATATGCTCCTCCAGGCTCCAGGCAGCGCCATCTATTGGGCTTAAAGTTAAACTGTATCTATTCAGATAGTTAAAGAATGCCATTTTTATGTTAAATTTAATATTAATCGAAAACGATGTTTTACTAAATACATATTACAGTTAAAAATACAGATTTATTACAAATAATTTTACATTTATTATAAGTATAGATATAGACTGCTTTATAATATTCGCAGGCAAACTAATGGCTTGAATTCATTCAAATGACGATAACTTTATTTTTAATTATCGATTTGGATAAAACAAACATTAAACGTTACGCAATTGGTGATAATTTTACGTAAATCGGTTTAGTACTTTCGGAGATTAGCGTGATCATACATACAGTCAGACAAACAGACAGACAAGAAATTAAAAAAAATTAAGGTTTCTTTTATTCTTTTTAAGCATCTCTCTGTCCATTTCAGTCAAAATGACTAAAATGTACAGACAAATTATTTTTACTATTTTATTACATATAGAGATAAGAAGAGAATATTTTAATTCAGAAGGAATAAAAAAGAAAGGTTCTTCTTAGATATTTATTTTACAACTATATCCATTTTTCCGCATAGCAGGGAAAAAGCAGAAGGTACCTCATATTAAGATACTACGTTCCTCACCTTCCATCGATTTTTTTTACTGGCAACTCGACGACTCGCTTCCTCCAGAACGGGGAAGTAAAAATATATTAAAAATAATTATTCTCCAGAGTGAGACTGAAACCCATAACTGTCGCGCTAAAGGTCAGATGCTGCGCCACGACGATCTCTAATTATAATGGTTGTATTTATATACACAAAATTTGATTTCCCACAGTACATTTTGTGTTGAAAAGTAAAACTCAACTTTGCACTTCATGTTGTTAGGCTCATCATTTTAAAAATATCCTATATAATATAATCCTATATATAATACAAGTATATCTTATAAAATCCACTATCCCTACAGATTTGCTTATAATCTCAATTTCAGTTTTTTTTCTATTTCTTAGTCAAAGGTAGAAAAGTAATTTTGAGTTAGGGAGGCCGGTTGTGTCGTAGGGGCACAAGCGCGACAGGTCGATTCCCAAGTGGGTAGGCTTAACTCGTTATCCCACTTAGTGACAAAACATTTCGTCTTCAACTTTCCGCCTGTGTTCAAGACTTTTCCCCTTGAGTAGTCGTACCCAACGATGCATTATATCCAGCAGAATAATAGACTAAATAGAATATAATCTAAATAACGTTAAATTACTATATTTACACCGCAATATAAATCAAATAAAGTCAAACGGTCTGTGAAATAGAAACATTCCCACAAAACCTGTCAGGATTGTAATGAATGAGCAAAAGAAAAGAATTGTTTATTTCTTAACATTTTGTTTGAGGTATTTTGTAAGTGACTTGTATGAGTTCCTATGAAATAGCAGCTTTTGAAGACTTTAAGGTTGCATGGCTTATTGTGAAACTTTCTTTATTTATGTCCATTTTTCAACTGTTAACTAAATCAAAGTTTATTTTTAAAATAATCATAAACATGAGGCCGTCGTGGCACAGTGGCACAAGTGATGTGTGAGTGTAATTGTAAACGTGACGATTTTAGATTCAATTCCCATTAGGAAGAATCATCTTTTATTAATATTTTCTTATCTTTGCTCTAGTAACAAAGCAAAGAGCGGCATTGACTTTGATTGATTAATTATACAACTGTATTCATTTGTTATTACAAAATAATTTGTACAATAAGCTCATATTTATTTATTTTGTCTTGCGTCTGATATTTTTTTAAGTAAAAAGAAAACTTATTGGTAAGTCACTTTGTACTTTCAATGCAATCACTGACAATGACAGTTGGAAAGTAAAATAAAAAAGACGTATGAAGCGAAATCAATCGATATTTACTCGACAGCATAAAACAAAGGAAGGCAAGGATTATCTATACCAATATAATAAAGTGGTAGAGTTTGTTTGTTTGTTTAAACGCTAAGATCTCTGGATCTACTGGTCCGATTTACTTATTTTTGGTTTTGTTTGAAAGCTACGTTTTTCAGAAATGCTATAGGATAATATTATGGTGTACGTAATAGTTAGCCTGAAATAACGAAATATCAATAATAATGAACGTCATCGAATTGTTTTAAGCGTGTGCGCTGCAAATATAGTAAAATATATGTCAGTACATTGTATGGAAGAAATGTTCTATTTTATAAGTTCTAAAAAAAGTCCGCGATAAGGTCCGCGTGTAAATTTTTGAGAACACTTTCTCAAAATTATTGAATGTATAAATTATATTAATTATTTGATTTATATTGATTATCTTATGGAAAATGCAGCATAATAAAACAATTATAAGTGGTACGCAAGCGAAGCCGAGAACAGGCCGCTAGTCAGTTTATATATGTACTACGTTTGCTCTTTGACTGGTAATCCTACTAAACTTGGGCTTGCTTTTTTCTTATTTGTTTTCGTGCAGCCGATTTTTTTTTAATTATTTTCTCTAACAATATTTTTAAGCTACTAATATATCGCGTTGTTACCTGAGCGAGGAAATAAAAATATTAGATATCTTTTTATCTTGAGTAAGAATCGAACCCACACACTCGCTTTTTATTCATTTTTATATGTTAGCAGATGACTGTAAGTGATAATTTATTTATTATTTTTCAAGTAAGAGATTATTGAGACGACACTTGGTTCAAAGTCCCTATACTTTCTCTCTTCTGCCTGTATAGAGTAATATATGGAAAAGGAGGAAAAAAAATTGAAAACTGGCTCTTGCCAATTAGTAGTGTCGTCAGTACGTTCTCTACTCTCTGCTTTATTTCGAAAAATTGGTTATTTAAATAGCAGAACTTAACACCGCTCTTTGTTTTATTAGAGGGTGGAAATAAAAATAATTAATTTCCACAACCATCTCGTTTACAGTCAGTCGCTGTCCCATGGCGCCACGGTGGCCTCGTAAATAAAGATCAAGTAATGTGTCAACCTAAAACTATATAACTAATGTTTTTAAATATTTTTAGGAACGTAGGAAAGAAATATACTAATTTAGAAAACGTATAAAAATTTCAACGTAGCGGGATTCGAACCCGCGCCTTCTGGAAACCGATCAGGGCCAGACCAGACCGTTTTCTAAATAAGTATTTTTTATATAACTAATGTGTAAACCAAAAGCGCCGAACTTCGTCATGTTGCATCGTTCGTTCGTTAAACTAAGTATTTATTATTTTTTTCTTGTGTTAATGTTAACTTTTTTTTTATCAAGCTATATTCTTTAAACCTTTAAACAATGTTTATTTTACTCATTTATTAATGTATAAACTCCTAGAAAAATTTTGAAATGAGAAAAACATTTTTCAATACTATTAAAGCTTATTCTTTGATTCGCATAAAGTTTCGTTTGATTTGTCGTCTCGCTTAAGTTTTTTATTTTTATCTTCAAGACGTTTCCTTTGTTGTAAATAAATACCCGTAGATAAAAGATTCTTATTATGATATTAAATGAAGGAAAGAAATAAAATTTTATTTCTATATATTATACAATGCTTATGAAGTTTACTTACTTATATATTAACAGTATTTTGTGAAATTATTTAACATTAAAGTCGTATAATCTTTAAAATTTTATTAGAGTTTTTGTTAAACACGGTTAAATTATAAAAAACACACACACTTATACTCAAACAGATGACCACGAAAAAGAATGATTGAATGGTTCAAGCCTCGGCTAAACGACGCTGACGAAAATTTGCGTTACATTATTTTTTCCTAAATTCTAATTCGGTTTATGAAGCAGAAGGAAGTCATTTAGAATCACTGCTTTGTTTTGATTCATTATAAAAATTAAACTTATTATTTCAAACGTAACTACGAATTAATTGAAATTGTGGACATATTTATGGGTATAATTAAAGTGAAATATGGTACAATTTTAGTACAAGGTTATTTTAAGAATCACCAAAAGTTAGCTTCGAAAACTGAACTGAACAACATAAATAAGTTGTAACAAGCGTATAAAAATTTCGACGCAGTTTGGCGAGAACGCATGGCTTAGTGGTCAGAGCGCCTGGTCGGTTTCCAGGAGGCGCGGGTTCAAGTCCCGCTGCGTTCAAATTTTTATACGTTTTCTAAATAAGTATTTTACAAGATGTATGAATTTGTTCTGGAAATCAAAGGTTGTCAAAGACGATTGGCGAAATGCAGTCATTATGCCTTGTTTGTTGTGTATAAAGGCAAAGGTTCATAGATAGACTGCGCAAGCCATAGCGCTATCAGTTTGATTAACTTAGGTAAGACCTAGGCTTTAGACCCGGAATTGGGTGTATGGATCAGAAAAATTGTTGGACGTTAACCAAAAAGTTTTTGTTTTTCCCCACTTTCCGCCGAGTTCTGGAGGCATTGCGTGTTGAGTGGCGTAACTCAACGCCGCGCTTTGCCTCGACACCAGAGCGAAGAAATGAAAATATAAATGTAAATAAATATTTCATTTCCTCGAGTGGGGATCGAACCCACAACTAGTCGATTTTACAATCACACTTTGTGCCCCTGCGCCAGTACTGGCTTCAATTAAGAATTGTTGTTAACCTAGGCTTTAGACCCGGAATTGGGTGTATGGATCAGAAAAATTGTTGGACGTTAACCAAAAAGTTTTTGTGCTTTCGTGGACTTGGAAAAGGCGTTTGACAGAGTTGTAAGAGTAAAATTATGGGAGATACTACTCCGGTACAATGTGAGCGGACCCTTGCTGCAGCCTGTAAAATCTCTTTACACTTTATCACTAAGCGTGCGTGCGAGCAGGAACTGGCATGTCGCCGTGGTTTGACATCCGATCGGGTGTTAAATAAAGTTGCGCCATGTCAGCTTTCTTTGGTTTGGTTGTTCAATTTCTATTTGTATAGCTATCTCCAAGGAGTGAAACAAAATGATGTGGGAGTAAAAATAGGTGACTTGAATGTGAATTGCCTGTTATACGCAGATGATGCAGTGCTCACTGCATCATCAGAATGCGAGTTGCAGGCATTGGTCACCACTCTGAAAGAAGGGTGTGAAAATAATGGTCTAAGCCTGAATGCGAATAAGACAAAGATTTTGGTTTTTGAACGAGATGAAGAAAGAATGGAATGCAAGATCAGTGTAAATGATGATGATCTTGAGATAAATGGCAGACAGCAATTTTGCGATTTTATAAAGATTCGGTTTCTTTTAAATGATACTTGATTAAATGTTTTATAGGCACAACAAATCAAAATAAATTTAGTCTAGAGTATTCTTATATAATTTGGAAGTAATTTTACAAAACCGTGTCTTTACTTTGTTTTGGATTAAAATGGCTATCTTGCTTACACAATTGTACCTACTAGAAGTCAAAGGACTTTTATTTACTTTGCAAGACTTGCTGAATGAAATTTGTTTGTTTCAAATATGAGTTGCAGATTACTTACTTTTTCTTTTCTTAGCTTCACGATGTACCCCAGGGTAGGCAGAGGGAACCTAGTGTTAAGGCACTCCGTTCCCCACTTTCTGCCGAATTCTGGAGGCATTGCGTGTTGAGCGGCAGAATGATTTTTGAGGCATTGCGTGTCGAGTGGCGGAACTATAACGCCGCGCTTTGCCTCGTTACCAGAGTCAGCTTACAGTTGCACGGTAATGCCCATGCGCAACCATTCCCATGTTAAGACACTCCATATTACAATATTAAAATATAATTACGAATTGGCTTAAGAATTAAGAATTAAAAAATCAGCTTCACGATGTATCCCGCACACAGCAGGGTAGGCAAAGGGAACCTAGTGCTAAGACAATCCATTCCCCACTTTCCGCCGAGTTCTGGAGGCATTGCGTGTTGAGTGGCGTAACTCAACGCCGCGCTTTGCCTCGACACCAGAGCGAAGAAATGAAAATATAAATGTAAATAAATATTTCATTTCCTCGAGTGGGGATCGAACCCACAACTAGTCGATTTTACAATCACACTTTGTGCCCCTGCGCCAGTACTGGCTTCAATTAAGAATTGTTGTTAAATAAGAATTTATTTAACAACAAATTCTTCCACGATATTTACATTTTAGGTATTCCCATAGTATTTTATAGTAGCTTTCAAGTTTAGAACTAGACATAGTTTACCTTGTTTGTGATTGACGTAGAAACTGTTATTAGTTTTCGCTCTTGAGATTGAGATTGGGCTCCACAAACTTTCTTTATATCAAGTGAAACGTAAAAGTAAGACAATATAAGATACAAGGATATTTCAATTTAATAAAGTAATTTAACTATATTATATACTTTTCCATGGTTTATACAGAATGAATAATATCATATTTACGAAAATTACAAATAGAGTCTAATAACTTCTTTATATTTAATGTAATAATTGCTTAAAAAGTTTTAAATCTAAATATTTGGCATAACAAACATAATATTTAAAACGTTGGCAACACTAAAAATAAGAGAGTAACGTATATCAAACGTATATCACAATCGTAGTTCACATCTATTTGATATCTATATTATATTGATTTTCCACTTACCTGCTTAGTAAGTTTATATTAAGGGTATATATGAAACTTCTTCATATGCTTTATGTTATTTTATACACAATTTATTAAATATTAATATTTGTGCTGTGCTATATATTATGGTACATCAAAATGTTTCACTGTGGGATTTAATATATGAAAATATCAGGAGAGTGAACTTATACAACGAACAAAATCGCATTCCACTCATAAACTCTTATCCCAAACAAATAACTTGAAACTCTAAACGTTTTTTAACATTGCATTAAAATACATAGATACAAATATTGATATTATAATATTTTCAGATAAATTAATAATTTATATTTCTATTTCTTCGCTCTGGTGTCGAGGACAAGCGCGGCGTTGAGTTCTGCCACTCAACACGCAATGCCTCCAGAATTTGGCAGAAAGTGGGGAACGGAGTGTCTTAACACTAGGTTCCCTCTGCCTACCCTGCTGTGTGCGGGATACAGCGTGAAGCTAATTTAATTTAATTTTAATTAATAATTTATTACTCTACGTATTTATTTATGAAGTAAACTTAAAGTAATACTCACGAAGTATACAATCGAAGCCGCGAGCTACAAGTCAGTAGTTTTATACAATTACACGTCAAGATAAGCCATGTTTTATAGTTCAGCAACAATAAGCTTGGCTTGTACAAAGAAGTTTCCTATAGAAGCAGTATTTCATAGAACAAAGGCTAAGGCGGTGTAGTTATGATGGCGGTTAAAATAAAATATCCACGAGCATTTTTAACACCTAAGGTTTTTATTTTGTAATTGTTTTTAATGTCTATAGAAAATCGCTACGTAACAGGTGAGAACCATTGAATTTTGGGCAAACGTGAAAAACACTGTTTTAAAACTTTAAATTCCAATATGGCACAGTTGATTTTTTGCCGTGTGATCCCGGCCTAGAATAGGATGATCCTGGTAGTGGTGGTGTCGTAAGAGGCGACTAAAGTACGTGTCGTAAAGTCACGTCGCCAGCAATGGCAACACGCATGGGCAGACTCGACCGGATCATTACCACCCCCATTTAAAACCGGCGTTAAGTAGTGGCTTTTTGCCACTGCGTTTCGCATCAGGTAATGCCGGGCTCCGGCCACCAACCCACCTTAAAGGCAGGCAACGCTCCTGTAGCTCCTCTGGTGTTGCACGGGGCCATGGGCGCTTACCATCAGGTGACCCGTTGAGAAGTGTAATGATTGTTTAAGTTTTAAATATATATTTATTTATATAGTTAGATAATGTGGAGTCCTAGATTACGCCAAACCAGTAAATTAAATTTAATAGAGAAGTTAATACCAGGTTGTCTTTGGTAAAACACTTTAATGGGTACAAAAATGTCTTAAAAAAATATATTTTTAAACTAATCCAAAATTCATAAAAATGGCTATTTTGATTATTTGCTTTAATATAAATTTTCTACTCTACGACCAATCTATTTTTAGACCTTTTCGGAAAGCTCGCTATTTACGTAGCACATACCGCGTACGCCTCTAAAAGTGAACGTTTTTCTATTTAAGGTTACAAATACTACTGTCCCATTGCCGCTGTTAAATAAAACGCATAAATTATAATGTAGATTTATTTGGTCTCTTTTTGAATACATATATTTAACATATTACAGAACTTTTTGGGATTAGTCTAAATAAACACATACTTGCTTCATGGACTCATGTGGGTTTGATTCCCACTCGACGACATGAAATATTACATATTTTCATTCTCGTTCTGGTAACGAGGCAAAGCGCAGAATTCTGCCAATCAATACCCAATACACAAGGAAATGATAATACGGCAAAAAAATTGAGAACAGGAGGTGTCGCAATGGGATGAATTTTAATACTAAATTCCTTGGTTCTTACTGTTTACCCTGTACGGAATATAGTGTGAAGCTAAAAAACTAACGCCAACTAGAGATTGCTTATTACCGCGCTGAGTAAGTCACGGTGTTATACAGAATCATACTCCACTGCAAAATTGTAAACACGAAAATCGCATCTCTTTCTACCGAGTGGAAGACACAAAATTGAAACGAATATCTTGGTTTTGTTTTAAAAAAAATATATGCATTTATATGTATGTATAGATGTGGTATTTCCTCTTTGTATTTTATCGAAAAGTGTCAAACTGTAGACATGGTAGATATTTTCATTATATTAAATAAAGTCTGATAACACATACCAAATAGGTACTCATTATAACTAAAACAAGCAGAAACGAAGAGTGTTAGAGTAGATTTTCTTTGTCTATAAAAAGCGGGCGATGGGTACACAACATCTAGTTGTTGTAATTAAAACGTTATTAATAGGTAAAGACATTTTTTTGTCCAGATAAATAAATATTATACAAGAGATTCGTTAAAACTTCATGATACCAAATTATCGACAAAATTATAAAAGGTTCGATTTTCAGTACAAAGAACATTCGAACGACGAAGCGCGAACAATTTTGCTGATAAAAAAGTAGTTTTTTTTTATAGAAATGCAAAAATGTTAAGAGCCATGGGTCGTGTCATACACGAGTTTCAGCCTTCATGGAAATATAAAGTTTTCAGCGTGAAAAATTGAAATACAAGAGGAATTTCTTTTCAATTTCATAATTTTTATTACGAATTTGCTTATATTGTTTGTACGCAAATTCGTTATAAAAATTGAAAATTTAAAAAGGAATTATTATATTTAGATTTTAAGTTAAATTAATGACATATAAAGCAACTGTAAATATCTTCTGTATTTATATGAAAATAAAGAGTAAAAAATTTTAAGGAAAAAGACCACTTTATAGAGAATCAGAGAGGTAGAGAGATAGGGTGAGACCTCGGTTGACCTTCGAGAACACACTATCAAAGATACTGGAGGAAGGTCAGGTAAAAAGCATGAGGACCCTATTTCACATCATGATCACATCAAAAACATTTACACGTTTTTCTAAAGGCAATCAAACCTACAACTGTGTCAGACATAATAATTAAAAAAAAAACATCCAAAATTCGTTATAATTTGAGACAAATTAACAGCAATATATATCTAAATACAACACAAATACGATACAAGGGTGTCAGATCAAAAGTCTAGACTAACATCATAAAACTAATAAAATAGCAAACTGTACGAATTACATATTCATCCCTCACACTTCGTACAGTGTTTACACAAATTGTGCACTTCAATTAACCGAACATTACTAAATTGGAGTAGCTTTGTATGGAGTTAACTTGGCAACTGTGAAATTAAGTTATTATTTACGGTGGATATGTTTTGGATAAGATAATTTATATCTTTTAAACAGAGGGAAATGCAAATGTGATTAGTTTTTGAATTGTGAAAGGTTTAAGGTTAAAGGAAAAGTTTAAGGTACAAACTGCGTTTTGAGTATGGATGTATTGGAAAAATATAGTAAATTGGACTTGGCTATGAAATTAAAACTAACGAAAGTAATAAGTACATATACTGAATTTGTGATTTTTTAAATTATGTACACTTTACTGTATACAAATCTATATTTAATATTACATCATTCAGGCCAGTCGTGGCGCAGGGGCTCAATTTGGTGGAAAGTAAAGAACGGGACGTCTTAACCATTGATTATCTGCTCATTCTCCTGCATGTGGAAGATACATAGAACTAAAAAATATCTCTTATTCAAAAGTCATTTAATTTCATATTACATCTATTCATATAATTAAATATTGGATTTGATCTATCCGCCATTGTTATTATATTACTGAAATAACATTCAAGGTAAGTAATGCCTTTACAAACAATAACTATAAACATTCGAATGAGCAATAATCATTACTTAACCTAAAAACGTCGACTTACCAGCAAATATATCTATCTATATATGTAGTAGCTATAATAATGATGTCAGCTGACACCATCGGGGCGCAATTTGGATGTGCATAATTGAATGAACTCATTTGTGGGAAAATGTACATTTATTCATAAAAGGTGTTGCAAATAAATAAATTGAAAAAAATATTGATAGGTATAATTATTTTTGTTATTTATAAAAAAGGTATAAAAGCAAAAAGCGTGGCGTTGAGTTCCGCCACTCAACATGCAATGCCTCGAAACTTCAGAGGAAAGCCCACAAGTTTCCCAGAAACTTGGACTGAACTCGTTAGGGACAGCGTGAAGCTGGAAAAGTTATTACGGATGTAAATTCGAGTCCAATTTCAGAATTTTTCCTGGAACTCCCCTGGATTTTTTCAAAAATTGTTATCTAACGACGAATACAATATGAGATGAGACTTACAATAATGCAGAGTCTAATATGATTTAATATTTTCATCAAAATTCAATTACATCAATAATGCTATAGTAATGTAATGTTAAGAAGTAAAATGAAAATTCTTTCCAATTAATCTAGAACAGTCGAATTGTTCTCAAAAAATGTAATTATTATCGCATTATTTGTTTTAGAGAAAAGCAATACCAATAGATCTAATGAAACAAATAACCTTTACGAACGAGGTCATCGCATTCTTTCAGTCCCTCGACAGGTGTAGTAAAATTCTTAGTACCAATTCTCTTGATTTGTTGATTTAACACTAAAATATACGAGTCCCAATAAGATACTTATGTTAAACGTTAAATCAACTTTATTTCATGTGAACCTATATAATAACATATACATTTGAAGTACATACACACTTTACATACTAACATATACATTTTTTTTCAACTTCACGCTGTATCCCGCACATAGCAGGATAGGCAGAAGGAACCTAGAAACCTAGTGTTAGGATACTTTAAATTAAATTAAATTAGCTTTACGCTGTATCCCGCACACAGCAGGGTAGGCAGAGGAAACCTAGTGTTAAGACACTCCGTTTCCCACTTCTATCCAATCTATCCATTGGGATATATATATATATATATATATATATATATATATATATATATTGGGAAAGGGACACTTAAAAAGAATAATAGAAAGCAAAAATATTTTTTTTAAATTTCTTGGCTATCTGTCGATATGTATGTCCACATTTTTCTCTGAAAATACTGAACTGATTTACTTAAAAGTTTCACCAATTGCTTTGTTTTAACTCAACTTAACTACTAATGTTTGGTTCATCAAAATCGGTTCATTAAAAAAAAGTTATCGTCATTTCAATGAACTCAAGGCAGTAGTTTGCCTGCGAATGTTATATAGCAATCGCGCTGGTAAGATTCCTGGCTAAAGAATGACATTCGAAACGTCTTGGTTATATGACTGTTGATAAAAATATATATTTTTGAAGCACTATTATACAATATTTTATACAATAAAGTAAACAAAATTGAATTGTTAGTGGAGATTACCTTCATAAATCATAACAGTTAAGTTTAAGTCGTAATTAATTCAACACAGAGATAAAGAACGATTTGATCTTCAAAGAGATATCAAGCAAATACATAGATTTTTTGGTTCGTTCGTTCGTTTGAAATAAATCTATATAAAAATGCCTAAAAACATCCTTTCTACGTGTACTCTGTAATAACTACATATTTACCAATTGTACATTTAGCTAATAATATGTGTAACTAATTTAAAAACTGTACAGGAGTTAATATGCAAACATTACAGTTATTTTACAAAGAATATTATGAATCCTTACCCAAATCAATAATTTAACATTTAAGGCTGTTTCTGAAGCAGTACATTAAATTATTAAGTGACATCAGCACATTTAACAGAGCTTTAAAAAACATAACATAGGTAAAAAGAACGTAATGTTACAAAAATATATACATATAATAAATAATTAGCTTTATGTATATTTTATGAATATCAAATATCAACATTGGTCGTATTTTTTAGTTCGAAACAATCAAAAATTCTTATAGAAATTACGATAATGTCGTAAAAAAATCATATTAGAATATTACAGATTAAAGTAATAAAAAAATCATATTAGAAGTCATTATAGTTGTCAATCAATTCTGCTTATTAAATCAATGTATTTTAAGCGGGCGAAGCCGTGGGCGGGCCGCTAGTTTTATAATAAAAATGCTTATTCAAATTCAAAGTAAACAAAATTACTGTTACTTTCCAATTACTTAAAATCTTAATTAATAATTCGTATAGTGGTAAATTCGGGTGTGACACAGAAATGCAAATGGTAGTGCTAATTGTGGCAAAGTCAATATTGGCAGGAAATACACCCCGCCTCTGCAACCGCTTACGCATGGAATCAATGGCGCCTATCAAATCTATCTAATACTTATTTTAATTAAAAATTCGGATGGCGTTCAGCGTATTTAATTAGAAAAGTTCACTATTTTTATGTTCTTTCTGTTTGTTCTATAAGTTTTGGTATTTACAATGACTTGGTATTTGGCTATAACGCGTGGTTTTTAATATGCCGCCATTATTTATAGTGATATAATAAAATTTGATAAAACATCATTTTTAGTACGGACGTCCGTAGTATCCTGATATTTATAAAATTTTCACATTATCCTGATATTTATAAAATTTTCACATACGTCTCGGATAAAATTCGAACAAACAAATCTAATTAACAATCTAATTATCAAATTCCAATAAAATCTCAATCAGCAGATGTCTACTAATATTTTTAATAATAAAACGGTCACAAACCAAATCGACTAAGTTAATTAAAAGCAAAAGTAATTAAGAGCTCGGACTAACATTATAAGTATTATATTAATATTAGAGCTATTACTATTAATACATAATATCAATTAGCCCAATTTAATGTTGAACACTCCATATTGGCATCGAGCTATTTAAATGCTATTGACTAATACCGAAATGGTAGTAATTACTAAACGTATTAACAGTCCGCTCGACTGGTCAATATTGAATCAGGCGACGCCCAATCCGATTGGATTTCACTAAGATACACTTAGTGGAACCAAACGTCGGAGTGGTACTTACTTACGAGATGGTTGAGGATGAAGTTGCAAAGTTAAAGCTGCTAATGTAAAATATTAGCATGTGCATCTCTGGATGCCCGATAGAAGTGATTACTTAAACTTATCTAAGTTAAACTGTTTAATATTGAAATTGTCATGTGTTATTACTTTTTTTTATTGTATATTAATATGGTAATGTAAGGAAAGCCTATTTATTAATAAAATATTTTTTTGATTATAGAATATATTTTTTTCTTAGTTACAATTCTTGAACATTTGCATTAGAATTTTGTGTGTGTGTAAATTAGTAGTATCTGCAAAAATAATAATTGGCATTTAAATTATATGCTCACTGTCAACAGTTTATGTTTATCGCACACTAAACACTGAGATTTAGAGTGAGAGAGAAGTCTGCGTGAATGAAAGGGAAGTCCGACAGACTGGTGATGTAACGCGTTACGTTACAAAGCGGTTTAACCTCTCATAAGAAGTTATAACTGTAAAAATATAGGAATTTGCAGAAAATTTATTTCTTACACGGTGTTTGATAAACGTTAATATTGCAATATATTTTTCATATTATTTATATAAATGATACCATTGGTGAAAAAAACTATTTATTTGTTTATTAGCTTCACACTGCATTTATATAGAACAAAATGAATTTCTTCTATAATAAAAACGATAAAGTTCTGAACGTTATCTTATGTTGTAAATAAGTAACAAGTAAGGTATTTCCATGTAAAAATAAAAAAAAACATCAGTATAATGATGTTTTAAAATTTTCAATTTTCACATAATAATATCTTGACAACCCTAAAAGGTAGGTAAGTCCCACATTTTTCTATTATAACAGTTCGACTCCAAAGTTCAAAAACTTTTCCAATTTCACTCGCTGATTTTTTATAGAAAATTAAATTTTTACTAAACGGTGTGCCGGTGAAGTTTTTGTGAAAAGTAATAATTATTTTCTATGTTATATACCTACATTGTTTGATTTTAATAAAAAATTATAACATAAAATCGTTTTCTCTATAATTTGCGAATTGACTCTTTTGTAGCCAAAGTTTAGTTTTGTACAAAATAAGAAGTTACATACTTCATTTTTTAACATCAAATAATTTATCACCGATTCACAAAGAAAAACCGGCGCAAGAAACTCAGCGGGACGTTGTTTTAGCGCCTCACAGTTTTTTATATATTTATCATAAATTTTATACCAAATTAAGGGCGTCGTCGCGCAGGAGAACAAATGATTGTAACGCGGCGGTTGTGGGTTTGCTTTCCATATTCTTTGCATGGTACCAAGGCAAAGGCGCGGCGTAGAGTTCCGTGAATTAATGCCTCGAGAAAAAATCGACAGAAAGTAGAGAATGGAATGTACACACTAGGTTGCCTTTGCCTACTCTGCTATATGCGGGATATAGTGATCAGACCAGCGTTGAGTTTCACCACTTAACAAGCAATGCCTCTAGAATGCCGCGAAAAGTAGTGAACGGAAGTATGTTAATGAGAATGGAGTATCTTAACACTACGTTCCCACATTATCTTTGTCTTATCAATCCTGAAATGTGCGGGATACAGCGTGAATCTCAAGTAAAAATTACAAATATTTTTTAAACCGCTGACCTGCAAAGTTTTTCACATACCAGACCCGTCTATCCTCCACGGCAGCGACGAATCGTTTCAAAGTCGAAAAAGTAACTAGCAATTTCAAACCTGTCTAACTGTTACATGAAGGAAATAACATTCATAACGCCACAAAGCAAAAAGAAGCGAGTCAAACATTTCATATACATTAACTTTATCAAAAAATCCACGTACCTCCACATATTTCTTGGAATATCACATGAAACCTGTATTAGTAGAATACCTCACAGAAATAATTTGAAATAGAAACCCGACCCGTTCGTAATTTATACAGCTCAAGCTGATGCCCTCTCGCGCCGACATATTTAGCTATCCCTCGGGTGACGTATGATTTATGAGATAAAAACCATCAAATGTTTAAATTCGGAACCTATATTGATATGAAATTTCATCTTGATACATTGATCGGGGATTTAACAGATTGTGATAAATTGTTGTCGTGAGATCCGGTCAACGCCTGCTCCTTACTATTTTTCTACTCTTCTAACATCCTGTTTACTGATATATGATATATTTTATAATAGCCTTTGTTCTGGTCTTGGGCGCAAACAAGTTTCATGTTAACACACTTATCGAGAGAGTTTTGCAAATTATTAGATTACAGTTTTAAATCTTAATTCGAAATTCTTAGTTCAAGGAAACTTTGTTTGATTTTTGCACAACCCATACTAATATTATAAAATTGAAAGTAACTCTGCCTGTCTGTCTGTGATACAATCACGACCAAACCGCTGATCCGATTGTGATAAAATTTCATACAGATATACGTGAGGGTCTTAAGATAATATAGTTTAATAATAAATATACACTATTGTTAGCCAAAATGAATAGGTAATATTTTCAGCTTAATTTAAAATTTTGTAAGCCTATATATTATAATCTATAAAATGAATATAAAGTTTTTACGGGGGTAAATTTAGGATTACAAAAAAATATTAAAAAAATAAATATAATAGTCACTTTTGACATTTCATCTAGATTGAAATTGTACTTTACAGTAAATCATTTTAATAAATACTTTAGGAGATATCACAAATTCACATTGGCCTACGAGCCGCACGGTGCACTGGCTTGGTTACGGAGTGACGGATCCAATCGGGCAGACGACGTTGACGGGTTGTGTCAATTTTCCTAAATTTTCGATCTGCTACTAATGTTATGTGGTTATTTGTTATTAATTGATATTCTGTTTTGTTCTCTTTATTTTTTCGGGTAGTAGATTAGGCAGATTTTTTAGATTTTTTTGGTTAGGTTACGTACTTTGTTTTATTTTATTATGGTATTAAATTTCTTGTTACTTTTAATTTTGATACTGTTAATTTTAGGATGATAATATTCGTAATACAGCTCAGCGTTGACAGATTTTCTCTCAGTAAAAAGTGGGATCTTTAACATTTGAAGTAAAAAAACGGAATTCTTTCGCTTAAAGCGGGACCAAAAAAATTAAATATTCAGGATTTCTATTATTATTTATCCATATATTTGAGTCTTAAAAAAAGCTTTCAATGGTGATAGATATCAATATAAAAAAGGTTTTTTAATAGAAAAAAGTCACTATACTTTTAGTTACCATAATTATGTAAGGCAATTAGGTCTCCAGAATAATAATAGGTAACTTAAAAATATACATATTTGTATTTCTATGAAATTATTAGTAATTAATTAAAATCTTAAAGTAAATATAAAAAGATATCTCACAGTACATGGAATAATCCGTGCAAAGCGAGACTATACCTGTCCCGATCAGGGTATTTAATTCTTGGGCTAAAGATCGGGACGTCCCGCCAAAATCGGGACATCTAGCAAATGCTGATACAGCTGGTTGTGTTTAGTTTTTTTTCAGTTATTATTTTTTATGTAATAATTTTTCAGTAATTATTTTTTATGTAGTGTATATTAAAAAAATATGTAGCATATATAAAAAAATCCCTTACGTTTACTTATTATTTACGTGTTACACGTGTTCTTTTTAAGTAGTTAAGTATTTTTTCTAATATTATAATTTCCTTTGAGTAGTTCTACTTATTTTGTTTATTCATTTCAATAAGTCATTTATTTTTTCTAATATTACGAATTTTATTTCTCTTACTTATGTCTGCCTATTATTCTTTTTCAGTTTATTTTAATTATTTAGATTTATATGTTCTTACTGACTCTATTACTGGCCTTTTAATTTCTTCTATAGATATATTAAAAGGCCAGTCGTAGCGCAAGGGCACAAAATGGGACTGTAAATGCGACAGGTTGTTGGTTCGATTTCCACTCGAGGAAATAAAATATTTAATATTTTTATTTCTTCGCTCTGGTGTCGAGGCAAATCGCGGCGTTGAATTCCGCCATTCAACACGCAATGCGTCCAGAATTCGGCGGAAAATAGGGAATGTAGTGTTTTTACACTTGGTTCCTTCTGCCTATCCTGCTGTGTGCGGAATACAATGTGATCCTAAAAAAAATATTAAAGTATGATTTGAGATCCTACTTTTTGTAATTAGTTCTATTTTTATTTAAAAATATAGGGTGGAAGTGTCAGCACCACATTAAATGAAACCACATTTTTAACTAGTCTATAAAAGCCTAATACAATAATTTTTTTTTTCCAAAAATAAAAAAGTTTTTTTTTTTGTTGTTTGAGCTGTATATTGTTGTTTTTTTGTTGAAATTCCACATTTTTAATCATTATCTAAAAGTTATTTTTTCAATCAAAGCTTTGAAATACTGAACAATTCTTCCTACGTTACTAATCCCACAAAACGTAAAACTACATATTTTAAAAGGACATTCCTTTTGTATAATAAAAATAGCAATACCATAGCGTTCAATGATGCAAACATTTTTACAATGCAGTGGCTTCGTTCAGTTATTTAGCTAAGTGAATATAGAGCTTTTAAAAGCTTTTAGTTTCATACTAATAGAGTGAAAATAGAACCGCACATCTATCATTAAATGAACATGAATATAATTAAAAATTTAATCAAATATTATATTAGGTCCTTACGTATGAAATTGGAATTTTGTATGGTTGGAACAAAATGTGGAATATTTTTTAATGAACCATTGTTATATATGAACTTTTGCTATCTCATTGGTAGTTCATTGATCCCTTTACTAAAAAAACTATTCGGACAGGAATCAATAAGACCTTTAAAGGCAGTTTGGATTTCCCCATCGGGGTTGAATTTTTCCGTTGCACGAAGTTATCCAAATTTCGAAAAAAATGGTAATCTGTTAGAGCAAGGTCCAGGGAGTACGGTGGATGCGTTACATATTCCAATAGAAGCTTTTCTTATTTGGTAACCGTCTGTTGTGCAGTGTGTGGACTGGCGTTGTCATGAAGCATCAGTGGCGTAGAACAACTAGCCTCGGTTGCTAGCTTTTCCATAATGATTTACAATTGCGGACAATAGATGTCTGCTGTAATCGTCTGGCCAGATTTGAAAAACTGTAGTGAACTTCTCCGGAACTTGGCCACCAAATGCTTTCCAGTAACTTTTATGTTATCGTACAAAATTCACTTTTCATCACAGGTAATGATTCGATTTAAAAACCCTTAATGATTGTACCAGTTAAATAATGTAACGCAGCAGTCGACGCGAGTTTGGCGGTTTGCTTCACTCAATTTGTAAGGTAATACTACGCACTGTATTTTTTTGAGACACGACCGCCATACATATCATTAACCCTTCGGGCGTTTCCACAGCACTGGTGCCACGATGGAATAACGCGATATTTCAAGTTGGTAAGCTGAATGACACAAACAGAAGAAAAAAACAAATGGATGACCGTTATCGAAACACAAATACATGTGTAAATAGCTGTATAAATTCGAATTTGGAATTTCTAATCAAAGAAGAAATTTGTGATTAAAGTGGCCAGAACGACAAAACGCCAATTTCATATGTAGGGACTTAATATAAAACCGTGAAAGGTCTTTCCCATTGGAAAATGACGGTTAAATTTAATTTAAAAGTTATTGAGGAAGCTTAGTGACATTTATGACATTTTAATATCTGATTACCATAAAATGTTATATTTAATTAGCAAAAGACATGCTGGGAGATAAAATATTTTTATATTTCTTGTTTCATTAGGAAGTCTCAGATTTAACTCGAAAAGTAGTAGAATTAAACCACAAAGTTTTAGAAAGTTTATAGGAGGGTCTCTCTTTCACTTAACGGTTTGGAGTAATGTAATTGTACAAATTAAAACGCTATGCGCGTTTTGTGCACGGATGAAACAGCGTGCAACGCTGTTAGCGTGACAGATGTGCGGAAATGAAATGTATTATAGTATAAAATAAATATTTTTATTTTATACGAGATTATTTTATCAAAACGATGGTTATCGTGGGGCAGTTAAACAGAGTCTAGCGGTTAACACGATGTTGTGGGTTCGATTTCCACTCTAAGACATCAATTGTTTTGATTCAAATTGAGAACGGAATATTTTAATACTAGGTTTTCTTACTATACTCTACTATGTGGGGAAAATATTTGAAAATATAATTTTGATGAGGATATTTATGTCACCTGCGATGGTATATTAAGATGCTAGATATGGAAACATATATAAGCAATTATAATTAAATGAAGATTTATATGGAATGTACATTTTAACACAAATTCATTGTGTTAATCAAATAAACAAATAATTAAGTACACAAAGTAAAAATCACATAAAATAAACTAAGGTAGAAATCAATTAAACTGTATAAAATAACAATTGAAATATCGAAAATATCATGAAATATATGAGGATTATGAAGATTACAATATGGATATTATGTTTAAAAATAGAATAATTGCTCGGGGCGCTGAGTCACACTCGACGAGGGTGATTTATGTAAATTACAATTCGGTTTCGTACTCAAACGTTGCTTACCTTATTTATGTTTATACTAAACTGTGCCAATATATTATGAAACTTATGTATATTTGCTTAGTCTTGTTCTGTCGTATCTCTGTAATTTTTGTAGATAAACGTAAAAACCGTGGTAGCGTAACGGTAATGCGTTTGACTGTCATCAAGGCGGTTGTGAGTTTGAAACCTACTTGAGTGAATGAAAAAAAAATAGTTTTAAAGTGAAATAATAGTCACAAATTATTTAACACGTAATACTTTTAAAAGTGAGCTTTTAAATCATACAGAGGGCAACGTCACTTGCCATGCCAATCATACTTTTTATGTGGGTAGTTTGTAAATAATCTAAAAATAGAAAATAAAATACCCTAACGAACATATAATAAACAAGTAAGTAACAAATAGCTATTAATATATTCTTCTATGATTCATATCAGATATTTTTGATAAATGTAAAACTACACACTGTGAACTTTCTAGTCGTCTCGTCGTCGGCAATATGAAATACGAAAAGAGAAATTATATTAAATAGCTATCAAAACGTTATTCTATTGTAATATACTTCTCTTATTCCTTGTCTCCACTGCCACACAAATTGGCTGAGTTAAGGATCACACTCTATTCACTTAAATAATCCGGGAGAAATGTGAAGATAACAATTTTTTTTTTTGGTTTTCAGCTTCTTCACTGTATATCGCGTGTAGCGGGATTGACCGAAGGAGCCTAGTGTAAAGACACTCCGCTCTCCACTTCCCGCCGACTTTGGAAGATTTGCGTGCCGTGTGGCGAAACTCAACACCGCGCCGCGCTATGCCTCGATACCAGAAAGGAGAAATGAAAATATTACGTTTATACCCCTGCGCCATAACTGACAATAAAAACTCACACGTTTCTGAAAGAAAAAGAAACAATTATTAAATAAGTGCTTTCCATTCTTTCTTAACAAAACGACATAATTTGTTCATTTAGAGCACTTAACTATGCTTTTGCTGGTACTCACATAATAAATAGATTTCGAGAGAGCTTGATATAGTTATGAATAGAAAATATGTATTGAAACACGTTTAAAATCACAAACAGCTTCAGGCAAATGTTAAAAGCTTTTTCTATAGGAATGATACCAACTGATTATTCAATAGCTCTATTAATAAAATATTTTAGAAATAACGAGCTTATCTCTACTTCAACATTTAGATATCTGCAACAATTTATATAATATAAAAACATTTTTATATTTTTTACAAATATTTTTTTTTACTTTCACGCAGTATCCCGCATATAACAAGGGTGGCAACCTAATCTTAAGACACTCTATTCCCCACTTACTACTGAATTTTCGAGACATTGCGCGTTGATTGGCAGAACTCAACGCCGCGCTTTGCCTTGTTTTATGATATATTTTAATATAAATACTAAAAACGTGTAAACTAACAGTATATATCAATTTCGGACAAGCATTACATTGGTTAACTGTGTTCATATCAAACAAACATTAACCTATACATATAATAAAATTGTAACTAATCTCTCTCTGTGTATGGAATATATATGAGAAGATCTATTATTGTGTCCATGTAGTAGAGACCAAAAAAAATATTTTTATCTGTTTGTCTGTGTGTTTGTGAGCACGCTAATCTCAGAAACCGCTTTACCGATTTAAATGCAATTTTCACTATTGTATTTTGGCAATCTCTCCTTAATATTTAGTGTTTATTTTATTTAAATTAGTTCGTAAATAATAAAGTTATATCAATATAAAATATTTTATTCGATAAAATCGCTACAAAATAATATTTTAAACTAAAAATTTAGTTTGCAATGTATGGATATTGTCTTAAAAATTAATGATGTCGTTATAAAGAACACTAAAGTAATTTCAGATTAGGAAAAAAATATTAATATGTAATGAATTACGCTTGAAAGCGGGCGAAGCTGGGAGCAGGTCGCTTGTATTGTTAAAAATTCTATTATAGAATTTATTAATGAAATAATTGATCACTATCGACTTACTGTCCTTTATTTGAAAACGTTACACTGTAGTTTTTTTTTGTTTACTTCAAGCTTTCACGATTATAGAATGCTAGACATCTTTGGCTGAAAAAATAAAAAAAATAAAAACACGCTTCACGCTGATGGTTTATTTAATGAAAATTTTATAGGTCATCGGACACTTGTATATTTTCAAGAAAATCGAACAAGTTGAGGAATGGCGTTTGAACTAAATCAATTTTCTGACATTGATTGATTGATACTCAGATACAAGTAAAGTTCAAGAAAGTGTGTGGTATAAATATTAAAATGAAACTATTTTAACCAGATTAATCGCGTTTATTCAGTCCGTGGTCATGGGTGGAACTGCAAAGTGTTCGTGGTTTAAGGTCGCAAAGTTTAATGGTTTCCAAAAATATATAAAAAATCGTGAAAATCAACGAACTTATTAAAAATAATTTTCATTAATTTTATTATTATTAAATAACAATATACAAAAAAAATTAAGTATCCGAGAAAGTCACTTTCCATAAGTCATTTTAGAACTAGCCCAAATTAAACCGCGATTGCCCAATTAACGGGAAAGATTATAGGTTCCAAGTGACAAGCAAAAATTGAGATTTTATTCATATGAATTGCTTTGTAGGTTGTATTTTTTTAATTTTTAAAATAAGTAACCAGTCCGATTAAAATTCAATCTAATAAACAGTTATAATATTTCGTGAACATTTTATAGTATTATTTATTTTCTACTTATTGACACTCATTTAATTGTTTTTATTTATTTGATTTGGATAAAAGGGGCATAATAGCCATTCCAATTAAAGTTTTACAAAAAACTTCTTAATATTTAATTGAAAAAAAAAAATAATAATTTCATTAATTTCAAATCATCATCATTTATGATTATCAAAAATATATTAATATTTTAAACGTCCGAGAATGTTCTATATCACAATTTAAAAGAGTTGTGAAAAGATGTTTATGTGTTAAAGGTTATTACCAAATCAATGATTATATAAACTAAATGACAAAAACAGTGAGGACATAAATAATAGAAACGTAGGTTTTTTCGTTTATTTCATAGTATCATGGAATTTACAATGACATAAAATATCTTAATATTTAACATATAACAAAAATATATACAAAATGATAAAGAAGCGCCCCTCTCCCCATTTAAACTTACAAATAACGGGTATATTTACATAATTTTAGATAAGGAGACGATTTTTGCAAAGTTTATTAAAAATTTGACAAATAGTCTTTTGTAGTTCTTTTTACTTCACACTATTACCTTCATGCTGGGTAGTCAGTGAGAGCATATTGCCAAAACGCTCTGTTTTCCACTTTTCGCCCATTTTCAACTTATTACATATTAAGTGGCGTAGCTCAACACTGCACTTCGTCTGCCGTGGCGCGGAAGTGACAAGAATTTCCCTGAGTGGAACTTGCACAACCATGTCGTTTACAGTCATAACCTGTCCCACTACAGCAAGTTGGCCTGTAGTATTAATAATTTTCTTATTTTTGAATTCGTCTCGAAACTTAACGATAAGTCTATTATCAAAACTTGTTTTTATAATGGTTCGATAATACTTTTGCAATTCCAGATTTATTATGATCCATGAAAAATTTCAATGCAAATGCTATTTTATTAGATACTAAAATATCTATTTGGTCTCGTTTATGCCGATTCCGCTGGATCTATCTATACATTGTATTTTACGTTAGATATGACTTTCATAAATGTTTAAAGGAGACAAACTATTCCATACATTTTTGGGCCCAGAATGTAAAGATAAGAAAATGGTATGATTTAATAGATTTAGGTACATCATTCCCTCCCTGAAATCTATATAAATTTTGGCAATCTGAGAGCTGAGTTATTAGAGATTTAATAAAAGTGAGGTTCTTCAGCACAATTTCTTGAATATGAACTACCATTAAATAAAATAATTAATAAAATTAATTTAATAAAATTACCACTGTTTCTGACATTTTTGTATTTAAACAACTGAAAATATAAATTAAGTAAGCGATCGTCTCCCGGACTATAAGTAACAAATGTTTCGTAAAAAACTACACATTTGTTTTACATTTATTCATAACCAGTTAGTTCTTACTTAACATTTCTAAAATCAGCGTCACGCTGTATCCCGCACACAGAAGGATATGCAGAGGGAACCTAGTGTTAAGACACTCTGTTCCCCACTTTCTGCCGAATTATGGAAGCATTGCGTGTTGAGTGGCAGAACTCAACGCCGTGCTTTGCCACGACACCAGAACGAAGAAATTAAAATATAAATGTAAATAAATATTTCACTTCCTTAAACCCACAACCAGTCGGTTTTTCAGTCACATTTTGTGCCCCTGCGCCACGACTGGCCTATATACATGTATATAAAATACTATTATATTATAATACATTTAGTCTTAACAATATATACTTTTATTACATGACAGATATAAATTTTACATCTTTAAATATAAATTGTTATGTAGGTGGGATAAGGGTCCAAGCTACCGGTGGCTAGGGCTCCAGAGGGAGGAACCTCCTCACAATACACATTAACACTAGTACGTTATGGTATTAATGTGACACGTACAATATTATAATAAACTGATTTCTAACACACTTATCCTTTTTTAGTTTTAAATATTTTGGACAAATCAGAATCTGTTTTTCGATTTTGAAACAAAAAAAATGACTTTAGTACATCAAACAGCACATATAATTATTAAATATTTTTTTATTATTTATTTTATATTAAGCAACACATAAAAATATAACAATACGTACGTAAATAAATATCTATAAATAAGACATTTATTTTGAATATCGAACCCATAGAAGCTTGGCCAAATGGTCTTTTCAATCAAACATTACAGTATATTAATAACATACCATTGGTTTAATTTTTTTAATAAACCTAAATTATTTACATTTAATATTATTTCCATAATTTTATTTATTATAACATTAACCATATAATATAACGACTAAATATGATCAGTTAACTATATTTACAAATATTCTATTACTAATATTACTTTATTTTTTATAGATATTTTTGCAATATAATTTTAGGTATATTATTTTACTTAGTAATCTGTATATAAAACTCTGATAAAATTGCAATTCTTTTCATCATTAGCAGGTTTATTATCTCGTAACAAGCAATTCTGTGGACTAGGTCCCTAAGGAATTTTCTCATTTTGTAGGAATTTGAAGCGGACCTAAGCCATAACTCACTTAAAGATTCCATTTATTGTACCTATATTTGCTTAAATATATAAGTATATAGCTAAATTAAGTTTTCATTAAATATAAAATATTAATATAATATTGCAAGTAATTCGAACATAAATAAGTATCTTAAAAGTAACAAGTGGAGGCCGTTGTGGCGCAGGGCCACAAACGTGCGACTGTAAACGCGACGGTCGCGGGTTCCATTGCCACTCGGGAGAACTAAATATTTCCTCGCTTTGGCCGCAAATCAAATCGCGGCGTTGATTTCCGCCTCAAGGATTCGACGGAAAGTGAGAAACGGAACTGTTTTAACGGACAACGGAGTGCCTTAACACCAGAAATAACAAAATAAATATAAAAACTAATATATTGCCATAAACGCAATACAATTCCAAGCTTAATAATTAAGATCGTATTGCAGTAATGAAATAATAAAAAAAATAATTAAATAATAAAAAAAATATTCCGCCACATTGTTGCGGCGGCCATTTTAAATTAACCACGACATTAATCAATATTATCTACATAATATGCCGTCTCTTTGTCATCAGAACTGAAGTGGTGATTCAAATTTAGGCTGAATTGGATACTGGGAAGTGTTCCACTAACACACATACTAACACGGCAAATCATATAAAAGCTTGTAATAACTATTTTAAGTTTAAGTATTACATTTACATATGTTATTTATTCTCAGTATATTTGTTTTGATTTTTTTTTGGTATCTACTCGATTGTGGCGTGGATCTTTATTATATTTGTGTTCTTAAAATTATTTATTAAATATAATTTTCTAGAAATTATCCACAAATTTAACACAATTTACGTACAATAGTTTAGGCCTGATAATATAGGAACCCGTGACTTTCAGCTAATATATATTTTTTTGCCATATTTTGACCTAGATTTTATTAATTTATTTAAGCAATTTTCTGTACAAAAATCTTTAGGACTGGGAAGGTATATAAGGAACTAGGAAGATATACAAAGACGTGTAACGTAAGCTACTTTATAAGCAATCCGTATTATATTAAATGTCACGTTTGTTTTCTTGTATTGTATGGTGTAAAATAAAATACACTTAAAGTTCGTAATATTTTTTTCTACATATTTTCTCAAATTGTAGCAATATTTTTTTTTTATCGCAATATTCCTTCAATGTTTGTAATTTTGCATATAAAATCCAAACAAATCGTATACAATCATTTCCAATTTTTAGTAGCACAAACACAAGCACATACAAGGAAAATATAATCAGTTTTCAGCCGTACAGATCGTGCGGCGTGAGCGCGGGGCGAGCCCGGCCGCGTCATATCCACGTGCGCTCGTCGTCGCCCCCCGCGCCCCCTCCCGCGCCCCCTCCCGCGCCGCCGCCCGCGCCCCCCGCGCAGCCCCGCCGTCAGGCACTGCCCCCCACCAACGGGTTGTTGTACGTGCTGTGAAGTGATATCCTTATGGTACCTGTGGGGGGAGTCGCTGCATTCAATTTCTGATATCTACCTAATTGTGTAAACACAGATATTACTACGGGATAGGTCAATTTTGTAAGTTTTAATGTATGTTATAAGAGCCGTATAACTTTTTTTTGACAATTGTTGTATTTTTGTGTTTAAAGTGTGTAATTTACTTTATTTTATGTGATCTCACAATTCCATACCAGATTTCTGGTAAACAAATAATTGAAACAAAAACTTACAAAATTTACCTATATAACAACAAAACATTAGATTTCCGAAACTAATGTAGTTTCGAATTCAAGAATAAGCTAAGCAAAGCGCTACATAAACGGAACAACGTCGTGAAGCAAACCATTTTTTTATCCAACGAGCAAAGTTAAAGGGCCTAACTACAGAAATGTAAATTTCGTACTCAATCTGTAACAAGATAGTCTTGCTTTGATACTTAAAGCCAGAAATTACCAAGTCAGGATTGGCCGCGCATCTCCTACTTGTCTATTTTATGAAGTAAATGAGGAGAGCCAGGTGGATTTTTGTTGATTTTTGTGGTTTTGATCGTGGTCTTGAATAAACCTACGCAAAAAATGGCTCTCGTGTATGATCTTAAAATATAACATAGATTACTGAACGAAGCTTAACTATTAAAAGCCGGCACTTTGCAGAAGACATCGACACAAAAAAAAAATAATATCCCCTGAACTTTAACTATTGATAAAATAATGAATACACAAATAAGAAATAAGCGGAATACTTGTATTGATTATTCTATTTTATAAGGTTTGCAATAATATTAAATGAAATGTTAATAAAAAAAATATTCTTAATGTTATTAAATTTCATAATGCAATAAAAAGCTAAATACTGCTGTTTCATATAAATTAAAACTAAATATTAATCAATTTGCTGAACACAAGATAACTAATAAAGTATAAAAAAGCAAAAAACTCACTAGTGCCATTTTTCCTGCTGGGCGAGAATGATCGCATAGATCTGTCCAGTCTGTCAGGTCCGAAACCACGATGTCTACTGAGACCACCCCCGATAGCTCCACAGCACCAAAAGAATTGTTTAAATCCACGGCGAAATCTAAAAAATGTGTATGAAATAGAAAAAGGCAAATTTTCTTTGTGAAATTGCTGCAATTTCAGGAAATGGAGTTTACTACGCTATTTTCCTACGTTTGTTTGATATTATGGAACAATAAATCTTTGTTTAGAAACAACACATATTACACAAAATTATTTTACATTGTAGTAAAGCTAATATTATATTAGCGTACGGTACATTTTTTTAAAAAACCTAAAACCTATTGTTTAGACACGCCGTTCTCATCAAGACACTTCCGTTTCCTATTTTCAGCCGAATTCTGGAGTGTCTAACTCTAGTGTCGAGTGGCGGCACTCAACACCGCGCTTTGCCTCAACACCAGAGCGAAGAAATGTAAATATGAACCTACAATTTGTCGCGTTTACAGAGACAGAAATTAAAAGATATTAAATAAATAAATGTTTATCCTTGGATAAGTTATTTTACTATACATAAAAAGTTAAGCTAGATTAACGCTAACATACTATAAACCTAATACTTACTTAGAATTCATCCAGCAGTAAATAATGGGATTATACATAGAATTGCTCATGGCAAGCCAGTATATAGCCAAATATATCTCCTGAATATAAGGATAGTTCACCACATCCGGATAATACGACGTGATGACGAAGTACACGTGGAACGGCAGCCAGCACACCGCGAATATTACCACCACTACTATCATCATTTTCACAACCTATTTCATAAATAAATATATTTTAGGTCAGCACTTATTAGAAGTAAAGTTAATAAAGAAGTTAGAGGTAAAATTTATTTATAAATACATTCAAAATATTATTGTTCTCGATAATTAAAATTCCACGTCGATGTTTAAAATAATACTTTTATTTCGGTGTAGATAGACGAATCAAAAGAAACTGTTAATACTAAAGTACAGAAAAATTATGGGAGAAGTGACTTTTCAATACGATGATGATGATGGAGTAGGCTCCATTAAAAATGCTTGAAAATAAAAATGTATTTCTTCCTTAACTTTATTAAGAAGAAATAACATAACACTAACATTTGTAAATAGGCTAAACTGTAATTAATTTACTTTTTAGAATTTTCGGAATACGAACCCGTGCCTCTCGGAAGCCGTCAAAATTTTGCACATTTTCTAAAAAATATTTTTTTCCTAAATGTAGATGAACACTTCAAATAAGTAAAAAAATATATAATTAATCTGTTAAATCTCTATTTCAGATGAAAGGAGAATTAAAATACAACACTTTTACTGACTAGTTTGAGCGGTCACCTCAAAGGATACCTATAGCTTATACAACTTTGACGCTTTATGGGGAAGATTAGCTGTTAAATATTCATTGTCAGTTTCGTGATGTGGGTTCAAATCCCTCACCTATATATTTCATAAATTTATTACGTCCAACTTGGACCAATACGGATTATTAAATGGCCTTAGGGATAATTTATGTCGAGAATTTTCTTTGTTCTAAAATTAATACCATATTTTTACATAATTTTCGTATTTTTGGCAAATTGAGAAAAATGAGCGGTGTTATGTTCCTCACTTAACTTGGTAACCCAGATTGAGAAAATCTTTACTTAAATAAACCGCGATGGGACGGTCTTAGAATAATAGTAATATTATTTCAATATTTTTAAAGGTAAAAAAATATCGCTACATTATTGGCCTAGTTTCAAAAAAACATGTAATAATATTATAATAATATTTATTAATACTACTATATGAATGCCACTTCGTAATATGTATTTTGATATAATATTTTATCCGATGTTTTGTCTAAGGTAATCTATTCACTCACAAGGGGATAAAGAGCTCCAGATTGCTTAAATTTATAGTAGGTAATAATTTTGCTCCTTCTATTTTTATATGGAAATAGAAACTAATAAAATAAAAGAAATTTTTAAAAAGATTTTTGAATAGAAATCAAGAAAATCTATTGTTTATTCGCTTTATCTATTATCAGTGGCGTAGCTGGGGGGGNAATCTTTTTAGTTTTAAAGCTACAGTTTTAAGACAAGACACGGCCAAAACTAGAAATAAAGAAATTTAAAATTTGGCGAGTACTAAGAAAAAGAGGGTTTTCCAAAATTCCTACAGATATAGAAAAAAAAATAGGCATATGGCATTTTACAGTCGACGCAAACGAATTTGCGGGTTATAACTTATCTATACTTATAATAAATCTGTAGAAAAGTGTGAAGCTAATTAAAATAAAACTAATATTAAATATTTAAGGGCAGATTGCCAAAATGCAAACAAAAAAGGATTTAAACCGGTTAAGCCGTTTCTGAGATTATCGTGAACAAATTCACAGACAAACAGACAAACTGATCAAGTTCTATTACAATGTTAATTGTAATATCTTCCATGTACAGACACCGATGAGTTAGGATTTTATTGTAAGTATCGATAAGTTGTGTTTTTATTTCAAAAATTCAATTGAAGATTCTTATGGGAGGTACGAAAAAGTTTTAATAAATTTCTCATTAAAAATCTTCATTGCGTTGTAAACATACATTATAGGTATATTAAAACACGAACATAATTCAGTGTATTAATTAAATAATTTTGTGGTTTAAGCGGGCGAAGCCGCGAGCGGGTCGATAGTTGTTAATAAATGTCACATGATAAAAAAAACATTTATTATTATAATTAATTAAATATAACAAAAAAGCTTACGTTTGGGAACTCGAATGCGGTAATAATGTATGGAGAACTGTCCGCGTATAATGTGTTACTTCAGGATTTATCACTGAACTTTTCCTGCTCATTAAACAAAACATGGAGGACATGAACTTCTAAAAAAATAAGTAAATGTACTTTTGGGGTAAATTATCCTTGAGATTTTAATTAGGCGTAAGCAATAAAGAAATTAACGCATCTAAGGATATTTACTGTGAAAATAAGTATTTTATTTTGTAAATGTTGTTCATTGCCAATTTAATCATCCGTAGGGAGTTGTTCAGGATGTCTGCATAGTTTAACGTAAGATGTAGACGGTTCATCTCAAAGTTAATTTAGATTGGGAGTGTAAAAGTTATTTTGTTAAGTAAAAGTAGAATATAATATATAGGATAGACTACAGTGATCGCTTTGTTCTCCAGTTTTTATATATAAGAAGTTATTGTACATTGCGTGGCGGAACGTAAAGTCATTGACAAATTAAGAAGGTGAATATATGTATGTAAATATTTATCCAAGTATATTTGGGAACTTATAATAAATGATATATTTAGTCCGATATATGATATATTTATAGCAATTTACATATTATTTAGTACAATTTTTCTTTGAATTAATGGAAAACAGAACTTATTCAAATTTTGTCATTTCTTTAAAAGAAATTGGGAAACAAAGGAATACAAAGTGGAAAAGCTTTATGCAGTATGAATACTATTGAATGCTTATTGATCACAGCAATAAGTAGCTTGCAAATGGATATTTTATTGGTTTTAAAATTTTCTTTTCAATATTATATGTGTAGTTACACAACATATGTTATTCACTGAATACCATTTTACATTTTTTTAGATAAATAACAGCTTTTAGTTTCATTATACCTAGCATCTGTGACTAGAGGCGATTAGAAAGAAATTAAATATAATTCTTACTGTTGTAGGATAAAGAGCTACATTTTAACTTATAATAAAATAAAATTATTCCGTTTTCCACTTTCCGCCAAATTCCAAAAGCATCGCGACTTGAGTGTCGGAATTCTACACAGCGTTTTGCCTTCAACCAGACCGAAGAAATGAAAATGTAGGAGGTCCTAGACGATTAGCGAGGTGCAGTCATCGTGCCTTTGTATAAAGGCAAAGGTTCACAGATAGACTGCTATCAGTTTCATTAGCTTGGGTAGTGGAGTTTATGCTAAAATATTAGAGAGAAGAACGCAAGAGAGATCTGAAAGGCTGTTGCAAGAATACCAAAGAGGCTTTAGACCTGGAATACGGTGTATGGATCAGATCTTTTCCCTCCGCATAATCATCAAAAATTTTTGCCCGTTAACCGAAAAGTTTTCTGTGCTATTGAACGAGCGAAATTATGGGAGAAACTATCCTTGGCTGTACAGTCTCTGTAAATCAGATCACCCAGCCTACGTACGAGTAGGAGTTGGCATGTCGCCCTGGCTTGGCACCTAATCGGCTGTTAAGCAAGGATGCACCACGTCAGCTTGGCTGTTCAATTTGTTTTTGGATAGCCGTTTCCAAGGAGTGAAACAAAGTGACATGGGAGTGAAAGAAGATGTACATGAGTGTAAATTGCCTGCTGTACGCAGATGATGCAGTGCTCATTGCATCATCAGAATGGGAGTTTTATGAATGCATTAGTCACCACTCTAAAAGAAGAGTATGAAAATAATTGTTTAAGCTTGAATGCGAGTAAGACAAAGGACTTGTATTTGAAAGAAATGAGGAAAGCAAGATCAGTGTAAATAGTAGGATATTAGAATGAAGTGATCTATTTGTGAAGTATGTTCAGTAAAGATGGAAGATACGGGATGGATGCGATAAGGCGTATTGCTGCCGATAACGGGGTTAATGATGCCTTGGCTGCATTGATAAGACGGCGAAACGTCAGCACAGCTGCACGTTTAACCGTACACAATGCAGTGTTCGTACCAACGCTATTATACGGCAGTGAAACGTGGGTATTATAGAAGATGAATGAAAGAAAGATGAAAGCTGTGGAGATACGATCTCTTCGTAGGATAAACAGAGTCAGTTTAGCTGATCGAATCCGCAATGTAGAATACACAGCAATAGCAGCAGCAGGTATTAGCGAGGATGTCACGGTGAGAATGAAGAAGAACGTGTTCTGCTGGTTTGGGCACGTCTGACGAATGAGTGATGAAAGAATGGCAAATAAGATTTACGACGGAAAAGTGAGCGGTAAGACAAAGGAGGAGGAGGATTGGAGACTAGAAGGTCACGTAAAAAGCATGTGGACCCCCCGAAGTGCATGTATGGATAGGTTGATGACAAGTAACGTTCATATTTTAGAAATATAAATTTTCTTTTTTCAGACTAGTGAACCCGTAACCATCATGCTACAGATGTAATCCAACCGTGTCAATGGTTATGTCAATATGTACATAAGAAATAAGAATGATACTTACTCGTCGTTTGCTCTTCACGTTGTCGAGTTGTCGTTGAGTACATTCGCCAATAGATTTTGATCCCCACAATTCTACCCCTACCTTAGCGTATGTATACGTCATAGATATGATTGGTAGAAAATATGTTAGGACCATGAAAGCTACATTATACCTGTGAATAATATTTTTTTATAAACAAAAGTATAAATAGTTTATTATAATAAATACAATAGGACTTGTGTTTTTTGGGATCACTTTGAAAATGAATATTAATTAATATATAATTTTCTACTACGATCAATTTATTTTGGTTGTGATGCCGTCAGGCCATTCGGCGAAGCACACACGCCTATTAACAAAAAAATTACAAGTAAATAATATCATTTCTTTAACGCGTTCTATTTTAAATAAACATTTTTTTTTCATGAATTAAAAGAAAATAAGATATAGAAATTTATTGATATATAGAATTTAACGACCAAATAAGTATGTCGTCGTGGCGCGTCGGCCTAATAGATGGTTGTGGGTTTGATTTCTATCCAGCTGAATGAATTATTTTGATTTCCTCGTTCTGGTAGGAATAATAAAAAAACGAGCGATTTGAATTCCGCTACTCAACACGCAATGTCTCAAAAATCGGACGATGCGTGAGCTTCGAGGTGCCTTAACACTATGTACCCTCGGTGTAACCTTTCATAAGCGGGGCATAAACGTAGATTTCTTACGTATCGCATCAGACTGCCCCTGGTTCGTACGTAACGTCGACCTACATAGAGATTTTGAACTGGAATCGATTAACGAGCACTGCAAACGCTTAGCGACGCGCTACTTTGAGCGCGCAGGCTCGCACGCGAACCCCTTAATAAAAATGGCGTGTGATTACACACCCAACGCGCACCCTAAAAGAAGACGCCCGCGAAGCGTCCTTTTAGACCCCGATGACGCCATTACGTTAGCAAACGCCCCGTATATAGGTAGGAAACACACTACACATACACGACACAAACACCGTCGTCGACGGAATCGACGACGAAGTCCAGTTTATTCCACGGCTCGGCCGCGTCTCGGCGCGGTCGGGCCCAGCGGTTAGGGACCGTTAGCTCCCTTAGATTAGTCTAATTTTTGTCCCCAGTCGCGGCTTCACGTCGCGGCTGGCTTTGTTTAGCATAGGGAAATTCCCAGCCCGCTCGACGGTTGTAAGCCGAGGTTCGAGCCCCGCAGGGGGCGCCCTTACAGTCGTCGACCCCTCTCAAGCAGCCAGGTAGTGCTTGCATTTCTTCTGGGACAGAGTACCCTCTTCCCTACCCACCCGGTGTCGCTGTAAAGGCCAATAGGGCTAACAGCATTAACCTCAAGTAAAAAAAAAAAAAAAATAAACGTATATAATAAGTAAATATTTTCTGAGTATCAAATATCGAAAGATGCAACAGTTGCTAAAAATCTTATATCCACGTGCCAATATCAAATATTTTGCTGGAATTTTGTTGGAAACAATTTATACATTTTCAAAAGAAATTAATAAAAAATATCTCATAGAGACGTAAATATTTCCCTACAGTTTCCACTTCAACAGTTCTGAAAGGAAAGTTTCCTGAGGCGATGTGCGAGTTTGTAAGGCGGCTCATATGTTTTCGAAATAAATAAAAAATAGCACACAGTTTTTATTACTTCATGAAACAAAATACAATATGAAATAATAGTAAGCGAAAATGTTTAATATTTTATGGACTATTATTTCAAATTCAATACAATTTGTATTCATGTCTTATTTTGTGATTTCCGGTTGTTTACCGGTTGTCTTCTAACATAAAGCTATTTACGTTTCAGTATAACATAAACTAATTAGTAAAACAAATAATAAATCACAAGCCGTCAATATTATGTCGGGATCGGAGATTGATGTTCACCGAAGTAAACATAAAATAAATTATATTTTCTTATTTTTAGGTTTCTACGCCATTTTACAGGGTAACTCATAGAAAGTCAAGCCACATCGTTTTAAGCATTGGACTCGTTTAGGCTAGTGCTTAACTGGCACGTTCGGACGGCTATTGTCAAAGAACAAAACCTATTGTTTTAAAGTCAATAGAATGTATGAATGTAAAACAGCAATTCCAAACCACAACCACTGCGATCAGTCACAGCAATGATTGTTCTTTTCACTTTATTAATAACAACAACTTTAGCATTTTATTAATAAGAATTATTTTTAATTTATTAAAATTAACAATATATACAAAATTTCATAATATTAATCATAACCTTACCTCGTCGTTCCATCGGGTAAGAAATCAGTGTCTGTAGTAAAGTAAATGACGTTGGGGCTGCTAATAATGGAGCTGCCCGCCCAAATCGCCGCGGCTATTCCCAAAGTTGCCCTTTTACCAAGTCTCGGCCTGAGTGGACTCATTATGGCAACATATCTATAACAAAAATGAGATTCATAATATAATTTAAGTAAAAGTAAGAAAATTTTAGGAATTCAGATTATTACTTAAGCTGTTTTTGACGTTTATAAAGTTGTTCCACGCTTATTTAGAAAACGTTTAAAAATTTGAACGTAGCTGGATTTGAACCCGCGCCTCTTGGACAAATGGATTTGGTTGGAATGGTTACCAAGAGGCGCGATTTCACATCCCGCTACGTGAAATTTTTTATACTGTTTTCTAAAAAAGTATTATTTAAGGCCAGACGTGGCGCAGGGGCAAAAATGTGACTGTAAAATCGACTCGTTGCGGATTCGATCCCCACTCGAGGAAGTGAAGTATTTGTTTACATTTATGTTTTCATTTTTTCGCCCTGGTGTCGAGGCAAAGCCCGGCGCTGAGTTCCGCTACTCAGCACGCAATGCCTCCAGAATTCGGCGGAAAGTGGGGAACGGAGTGTCTTAACACTCGGTTTCCTCTGCCTACCCTCCTGTTTACGTTACGTACGTATGTTTAGATACAGCGTAGTGATTTAATTGTAAAAAAAAAGCTTAAGAGAATTCTAACGTTTAAATTTTAATAAAAAAATACTTCAAATTTTTACCACAACAGTATTGTAGGCTATGGCATCGCGACGATGTTAATGAGACGAGACTTACTTAATATTCAACTCATCTATTATATACTAGCGGCCCGCCCACGGCTTCGCTCGCTTAAAATACATGATTATTGATTTACGCCCAATATTAATAACCTATCTCCAACGTCAATCTTAGATTGTTTCATACATCTATCCAATCTCTAGATTGTATGGAATGGAATGTATTAACCTCCAGGTTCCATTTTTGTATCAATAATTGTATTGTTTTGTGTAGAAAATAAATATTTTTAACAATCTATAACTTTCATNGCATGGCTTAGTGGTCAGAGCGCCTGGTCGGTTTCCAGGAGGTGCGGGTTCGACTCCCACTACGTTCAATTTTTTATACGTTTTCTAAATAAGTATTTTTCTTTCCTAAGTGTGGATTAACACTTTAAAAATGTTAAGACATTATCGTAATTTCTATAAGAATTTTCGATTGTTTCGAACTAAAAAATACGACCAATGTTGATATTTGATATTCATAAAATATACATAAAGCTAATTATTTATTATATGTATATATTTTTATAACTTTTTATTCTTTGTAAAATAACTGTAATGATTGCATATTAACTCCTGTACAGTTTTTAAATTAGTTACATATATTATTAGCTAAATATACAATTGGTAAATATGTTGTTATTACAGAGTACACGTAGAAAGGATGTTTTTAGGCATTTTTATATATTATAGATTTATTTTAAACGAACGAACGAACCAAAAAATCAAAAATGTATTTACTTGATATTTCTTCGAATATCAAATCGTTCTTTATCTCTGTGTTGAACTAATTACGACTTAAACTTAACTGTTATGATTTATGAAAGTAATCATCTCCACTAACAATTCAATATTGTTTACTTTATTGTATAAAATATTGTATAATAGTGCTACAAAAATATATATTATAGTTTTATCAACAGTCATATAACCAAGACGTTTCGAAAGTCATTCTTTAGCCAGGAATCTTAAGAGCGCGATTGCTATATAAAATTCGCAGGCAAGCTAATGCCTTAAGTTCATTCAAATGACGATAACTTTTTTTTAATGAACCGATTTTGATAAATCAAACTTTAATTTTTAAGTTGAGTTAAAACAAAGCTATTGGTGAAACTTTTAAGTAAATCGGTTCAACTATCTTCGGTTTTACTTTCAGAGAAAAATGTGACCATACATGTCGACAGACAGACAGACAGACAAGAAATTAAAAAAAAATATTTTTGCTTTCTATTATTCTTTTTAAGTGTCCCTCTATCCATTTCGGTCAAAATTACTAAAAGTACAGACAAAATATTTTTACTGTCTTATTATATAATATATAGAGAAGAGATTAAATTTGGTTATATCTACGCTACAAAATATTAGCGGAAAATATTTTCAAATTTGAATTCGTAGCGAATAAATTTAGTGCACTAACAATAAAAAAAATATTTTTTTATTGTTTTTTTATTTAAATCTATATTTTTATTAACGAAAAAAATATAGATTTAGATAAAAAACAATAAAGAGTCAATTATTAGAAGAAAAACTAACATTTATAAATAATCCCAATTAATCATTTATATTCAAAGCCTATATTTAAAATAACAAAGACTCAATCACTTACATAGTGATTAGTAGTGTTAACGTTTAATCTCTTTTTTTTCAGCTTCACGCTGTATCCTTCATAGAGCAAGGGTAAGCGGAAAAAACCCAGTGTTAAGACACTCCGCTCCCCATTTTCAACGCCGCGTTTTGCCTCGACACCAGAGCAAAGAAATGAAATTATTAAATACTTTAAATATCTTATTATTACAAAATATTTACCCGAAACTTAGGTTAAATTATTAACATAACTTCACAGCGAAGGGACTAGTCAAAACTTTCATTTAAAATAATGTAAGTAATGTAAGCTTTCCGAGCACTTCGAAGTTCTTTAGATAGTAGGTACATGTCTAATGACATTAAGCGCACTGAGTTCCAAAGCGTTCGTCGTTAAAATTCTTCGAACAGAGAGTGGATTTATTTTGAGAATTCAATATCGAACCTACTGAAATTGAATTTCAGCAATGTTTAATACTAAATTACATTTTATCTTCAAACGTAAAACTTGTTATAGATTTTATTAGAGCGTTAAAATAAGGATGCATTTGTGTGTTTTATTATTCGGGTCAAAATGTTGACAATAGACATAAAATTTGAATATGTCCATTTATCCGCTTTTGAGTTATCCTATTACTTCTTTTTTTTAAATGAAACTATTTTAACCGGATTAATCGCGTATATTTTGTTTTTTGTATACATTTTTGGAAACCCGACGTTTCGAACACTTTGCAGTAGTCCGTGATCACGGGTAGACTCAGTCTAAAAAATATACGCGATTAATCCGGTTAAAATAATATAGTTTCATTTAAAATGTATAATAATCGTGAAAATTAACAAAGAACTTATTATCCTATTACTAATTATCCTATTACTTAATGATTTAAATTTCTTTGGACATAATAGCAAAACTTAGAAAAAGGGACAAAACAAACTGCAAAACACAATATAACTAAAACACTAAATCTAAAACTATATCATGGACAAAGAAAAAGAGAAATTTTGAAACATGGCAACGTTTTATAATTTCGTCAACATCAACAACCCCCTCTCAGTATGTAATGTAATGTGTCACACATCATATAAAATTTGTCACATCTAAATACGCCACTTATTAAAAAACAGCTGATGATGATTATAATTAAATGAAGCGAAATGATTTTATGATGATTTTCAAGCACATTAAGCTTTACATACAACTTCATAAATAATTACATTTGATGGAGCAGAAAGCTTGAGCTTTTGCTGTAATTATATTTAATAATTCGAATGTTTTCAGGACTTTGTAATGCTTTTAAGTGTTAAAGTTAAAGTATTGAGAGAAAGGTTATCTCTAATAGAAATACTTAAAATTGGTATATTTGTGAAATAGTCAGCGGGTCAACTAGTTTCTGTCAATTTTTATCAATACTTCATAATATAAAAATATTATGAAATTCTGCGTTAATTTGTTTAATAAGTACGGCCACTCTTGTTGCAGCAGTACAAGTGTGAAACTGTAAACGCGACTGGTTGTGGATTCGTCCCCACTCAAGGAAATTAAATATTTAACATTTTATTTTCTTCGCTCTGGTGTCGAGGTAAAGTGTGACATTGAGTTTCACCACTCAACGCGCAATGCCTCCAGAATTTGACGAAAAATGGGAAACGGTGTACCTTAACACTAGGTTCCCACTGCCTACCTAGCGAGAAAGTTGATTTATTTAATATTTAACTAATATAAAAACAGATTCAATCTTATAATCAATCATATTATGCGGCGTTGAGTTCTGCTACTCAACACGCAATGCCTCTATTTTTTATTTTCAATGATATTATAATATTTAGAATTATTATTACATCCAAATATTTATTAAATAGTTTTTAAAATATAGAAATCAGTTCATTAGAAGAAAGAAGTTAACAATGAATAACATTTGTTGAAGTGACCTAGAAATTGCGTTTTGTGCTTGACTATAGAGGTAAAGCTTCATTTACAAACTCTTTACACCTACAATTCCAATTTATTATAGAGTAAAAATCTAAAATATCGTTTTATGCACTTTATTTTGTAACACACACAAATAATAAATTATGAATTTGGGAACCTATACTACTAAACTACGTAAGTACTACTACACATATAGATATATTTGTCTTAAATAATTCTAGCTATATATATACATTCTCTCTCTAGCAAATACGATAAGTGCTCAACTGTGCAAGACGTCGGCTCCACATTTCTTATATTGAACATTTTTATTCCATATGATTAAAGGAATACCTTTATATAAACATGTGTTCATATTAAACAAATAAAAGCAATATAAATGGGCCAATTACGCGTTGGCTGTATAAAGTGTGAGAAAATTGCGGTTTCCTTTGATGTCGTCATCAGCTGTCCTCCCTGTATGTTCGAAATGGTTTTATTCTTTTTATTTTATTACGACAAAAGTATACTAGTTTTCTAGGTGTATGTATTATAAATGAATGATTTGTTACATTATAATTTGAGTATTTTTTTTTTATTTAAGTAAATATTATTCTTGTTTTATTTATCTTAATTTTTATTCCTTTATTCATTTTCAATCTATAATTTTATTTATTAATCTCAATAACAGAATTATCAATAAATTGGTAAAACTTATCAATTTTATTTCAGTTTGAAGTTGACAGATATACTTACGCCCAATATTAATAACCTATCTCCAACGTCAATCTTAGATTGTTTCATACATCTATCCAATCTAGATGGAGATAGGTTATTAATACTGGGCGTTAGTCTAGCTACTAATACTGCTAAAAATAAAAAAAAACAAAGTATTACTTTTGAATTTGGAATCTGTCATTTTTATACGATAGTTCATTGTGTTTTCTTATTTTCGCGCAAATTTATTGTAAAATAGTTTGTGATATTAAAAGGAGTGAGGTGATAAAGATAACAAAATCGATGTGATAGCATTACATAGAGTAGGTATAAAGCCAAATATAATTTATTAAATCCTCCATACGCCTGGTATTAGTCAGATGATTGTGTACCGGGCTATTGATAGGTACAATGAAACCTCTTCTGTTTGTAACAGAATAAGATGTGGCTGTCCACGTAGTGTTCGTACAAACAAGGCGATCAAAACAATAAATTTTAATTATGTGTTTAATACCCAAAACAATAAAGGGTAAAAATATTATATAATATAATTTCATTATTTAAATAATGATAATTTTATAAGCACTTGGAATTTATATATATAAATTAATAACATAATAGTAAATTAGTTGGGAGATTTCAATGAAATTTTAATTTCAAATATACTAACTACTAACTTAAAAAAAATCAATTTTTATATTACTCCGTACTGATTTCATCAAAAAAACTAAAAACAAACATTTGTTCTAAACTTTAAATTTTATTAGTTAAGTATTCCTTGAAACAAAATACACCACACGTGGAACACACTTGAAACAAATAAAACCACAATTACATGTGATATCACTAAAAGTCATACGTGGGAAACAGATTATAAAATATTTAGTAAAAAATTTAAAGTTATATTTAGTAAAAAATATAAAATATGTTCATGATATTAAAAACAATAAAGTAGGCTTCACGTCACGTCTTGGCACAGCGACACACTGTCTGACGTAAACGCGACGATTGTGCGTTCGATTCCCATTCGAGGTAATTTGATATTTTCATTTTCTCGCTCTGGTGTTTAAACAACACCGCGCTTAATATCACTTCCGCCAATCAACATGCAATTTCTTGAAAATTAAGTAGAAAATGGTAGTGTTTATGCACTAGGTTCCCTCTGCCTACCTATGCGGAAAATGTCGTGAACCGTCGTTTTTAATTTAGAAGTCATTAAAAAAAGATATAGTTAACTTTGTAGAAATAATCGGCTTACGTACCAAAAAAATAATCTTTAAATATATATCCAATATAACTTACCTATCTATGCTTATAGCCATCAGAGTAAAGACAGACGCAGATATGCTGAGAACGGCGATGAACTGACAGAATTTGCAGTAGAAATGGCCGAAGGGCCAGTCCGAGTACAACATGTATGTGAAGTTGAAGGTGACGTTGAGCGTTGATACCATCGCATCAGCCACTGAGAGGTTAACTGTTGAAATAAAATCAAAATTACACAATAAAAAAAATATGTATTTTTGTTACATATGTTAACTGTTATCATATTTTGTGTTTTAGTACAAATGTATATATTAATCATATAAGTATTTAAACAGATAGAGGAGAGTCGGGTAGCCCGGACACTATTGAATTTAGGGAATTACGCACATATAGATAAATTGTGGGCATCTTAAAATGTTTACTGTATCGCCCTAATGAAATATTCACCTCAGAAGCGACAGAATCACCAAATGGACAAAACATTATTATCGATTGTATTCTTAGTCGAGATTTTTTCGATTCGATTCGATCGATATTTCGAGAAAAGCAGCTATTAAAAATAAGATAGTCAAGATCATATAAAGTTGTATTGTATTGATGTATTTAAGAAAAACGCGAACTTCTAACATCTTCACTTTTAAAAATGCATTGAACGAACAATATAAGTGTAACAGCGGGAACGAAAAAAAATTACATTTAAAATTGGTCAAAGGATCACAGAGCAGAATAATATAATATGTGGCTTATTCTTCGAATTTCAAAAAACACTCGATACATCATAAATGTAGAGACTGAGCGCCTATATATTAATACTTCACAAACTTTCTATCGTTGCGATGACTGCAAGGCTCCTCGACAACGACTCGGTCATCTCTAAAATGTATGTTCGGGGCTACCCACTAAAAAAAACCTTGTCAAAAATTAAAGGCTGTTTATTAGCCTTGATTAGAACTAAGCTAATAAAAAATATCTGACTATTAATTATCGCCAAATACTTTATATATGTTTTATTTGAACAGTTTTAATAATACTTGAATATTTTGTTTTGTTCGTTTCCATTATATTCAATGTTGTACTCATGTATCCGTGGCTACTCGACTCTCCCTTCAAATGTTTCAACCAACTAACCAACCAACAAGGCAAAGCGCGGCATTGAGTTCCGCCACTCAACCTCGCCTCCAGATTTCGGCGAAAAATGGAGAGTGTCTTAACACTAGGTCCCCTCTGCCTACCCTGTTGTATGCGGGATACAGCTTGAGGCTGATTTGATTTATTAAGATTTGATTAAATACTTTAAAAGTATCTATTTTCAACGCTATATTTTACACTATTGCGTTCACTAAACAGTTTAGTTTCTTTGCAACTCTAAATTGAGTTTATACCGCCTAATACACTTTGCGAAATACTTAGATAATTGTTAGGGAATGTTGCAAACTTTCTATTGAATATAGTTTAGGGGAACGGAAAACATCAACCCATTGGGTAAATCGAGAGCGGGCCGTCACGGACTATAAATTTAAATGTTAGACTCGTCAAATTGTAATTGATGAACGGTGAGTTTTTAACCTTTAATGAAAGCACCCCCAGTAATTAGTGAAAGCCCGAGAAAAGTGCTCGTTAATTTCCCGAAAGCCTTTCATTTATATTCATTTGTCTGAACGAATATTGTTTTGCAATTTGTAACAATTTGTGGTAAGAGAGATAGAGGGAGACCTAGGTTGACCTTTGAAAACACAGTATCAAAGCATGAGGACCCCCCGGAGGGCATGTATGGAGAGGTTGATGACAGTGGACGAGGCGAAAGAAGTATGTAGACTTCGTAGCGTTTGGCGCTCCGTTCTCTCTGATTACCCCCCGAGGGATAACGCGTGAAGTTAAGTAACAAAATTTTGAACAATCGCAAGTAATAATTTGATCATTCAAGCTTGTATCGATCGCTTATACTTCAAAACTACCGTACAATATATAGCCTTATAATTTAAGTTCAGTACAATTTTTTTTCATTTTAGTTTTATGCGTAATAAATAACGCATAACTACATTTCCCTTTTTTGTGGCCTTGATTTAGTTCGAAATATTTCTACAAAAAGCTCTGTGCAAACTAGTTCGATTTCAAAGCTTTGATGCTTTGATACTGCTACAGTAAACTTTTCGAAATACTTTTTCATATCCCAAGTAAAAAAGTCACACTTGATTATTTACATGTGTACTCGTAAATTAATATAATATACCCACAAAACTGAAAAGGAAGCTAAAATTATTCCACACTTAGGAAAGAAAAATACTTAAATATTTAGAAAACATATCAAAATTTGAACGTAGCGGGACTCGAACCTGGCTATGTTACGTTCAAATTTTTATACGTTTTCTAAATAAGTATTATATTAATTAAGGTATATTTCAATATAAAAGTAACCGTTAGTTATTTTAATATTAAACCATACATGTAGTTATATTTTTGATAACGGCAAATTGATTACATTATAATATTTTATTTAATTGAATTTTTTAAAGATAAAGAGCGAAGAATAATAATAAAAAATATCACGTGAAACGTCGCCTTAGAATATATAAAGACTCTTTTGGAACACACAAAATTTTATATAAAAGTGTTTACTAAGTGATAGATGAAGATACATACACTGTAGATACATTGACCATATTATTATTTAAGATTCCATAAAAAAAAATTGTCACTAAAGATGTAAGACGTTCCTGCGAGATCTTATATAAACATATTTTATTTAGGTTAAAATAAGTTGTGTTGTATTCTTAGAATATAAATTAGTCCCTGTCCCAAAATAACAAAAATTTTCCATGGATCACTTGTTTATAATTTACTTTTTTTATTAATTTCACGCTGTATTTCACACATAGCAGAGTAGGCAAGAGGGAACCTAGTGTACCCTCCATTTTTATTAAGATAATTCCGGTCCCTACTTCCCATCGAATTCTGGAGGCATTGCGTGCTGAGTGGCGGAACTCAACTCTCGACTTGCCGCGTTTATAGTTATATTTGTACCCATGCATCACGACTGGCCTCACGAAATAATAGCTTATATATTATAATATAAATATAAGTAAATTATATTTATTTACTTACATATATATTATCTTGGACTTGGCCTCAATATTTATTGAGGGCCACTCGAGGAAATGAAATACTTTTTATGCATTTCTTCGCTCTGGTGTCGAGGCAACCACCACTCAAGACCCAATGCCTCCAGAATTCGGCTGAAAATGGGAAACGGAGTGTCTTAACACTAGCCTCCATCTGTCTACCCTGCTGTGAGCGTGATACAGCGTGAAACTAATAATTTATAATAATTTATATCCACTTTACATTTATAAGTGCCACTGTAAATAAAATAATATCATTTGACTTATTTTGCAATTCAAAAAGCAGAAGACATGGAACTCGAATAGGAGGCAGTAATCGAGGGAAGTTTTATATTTAAGTATAGTAACTGTATATAAACAACACTTATAGTGTTAGATTATAAAATAATTACAAAAAACTGCAATTTGTGCCTGATTTGTCGGTTCGTCCAGCGATAAACACAAATAATATTGGTTTTAATATCCTGTTTATTTTTAACTGTCAGTTTAGTTGTAGATAAATTTTAAATTCGACCTGCTAAATACAATAGATACCTAGTCTAAAAAGCAAAATATTTATCTTACCTAAAAAGTAATTAGTGACGCTTCTCATTCGTTTATTCGCTAGCACTATCCACACGACGACGACGTTGCCCACTGTCGCCACCACCACCATACCCGCAAATAAGACGGTCCATAGAATCTGACGCCACCACGGGAGGATGAAAGACTGGTACGCCTTCATAAAATCATTTAGAAATTTTAAACACAATAAATATTTCAAAATATTTAAAATAAATATTTAATTTAAATGATGTAAATATCAATTTATTAACACTGTATATATTTTTTTCAGCTTCACGCTGTATCCTTCGTACAGGTTAGCGACGCTAACCTAGTGCTAAAACACTACGAACTCCTCATTTCAACACTTTTTATCATAATCTCGAGGACTTGCGGGATGAGTGACGGAACTTAACGCCGCGCTTTATGCCCACGATGGTTTCTCAATATCTAATTTTATTTTCAAAAGGTCTTATCTTAATAAATATAATTTATGCAAATTATTCAAATGTGTGATGTTTTATATCGTAATTATTTTGGCATTTGAAATAAGTACTCCTATCCAGCACGTTTAATGTATATTTTGGTCTTAAACTTTGATAAGGACAAGCATATATGAGGCCAGTCGTAGCGCAGTGGCACGAGGTATGACTAAAAATCGACTGTGGGTTCGATCCCCACTCGAGGAGATGAAATATTTACTTAAATTGATATTTCCATTTCTTCGCTCTAGTGTCGAGGTTAAGCGCTGCGTTGAGTTCTGCCACTCAACACCCAATGCCTTCAGAATTCGGCAGAAAGTGGGAAACGGAGTGTCTTAACACTAGGTTCCCTCTGCCTACCCTGCCGTGTGCGGGATACAGCGTGAAGCAGATTTATTTATTTTTATATAAATATAAACCTACATAAATCTAGTTACTATGTTAAACACATTACAATATAGCACATAATTTTACCTCGGTTGCATTGGGAGTTCCATTATAATATTGATTGTTGCTCTCGTCGAAGTAAGTGATGTAAAAGTTGGGAACATCGCTGTACTCTGTGGTCCAGTTCGTAGGAGTTGTTGGACTTGGCTCGTCGAACATTATGACATACCAATGCCTGTAAATGGGAATGGAAATAAGTAAAATGTTTATGAGTAATATAATAACTTTTTTAATCTCGTTAACAATCTTCATCTTTATTTTTCCCGACTGCTATGGAAGGGTTATGTTTTTCGCGCGTATCTTGTATGTATGTAATATTCTTTATTACATCACATCTCCAGAACCGCTGAACGGATTTACATAATTGAGATATCGTTCGATTCGTATTTGCAGCCCAAGTGTTCTTAGATAGGTGACGTTAAAAAAAATCAATCATGGCGGCTGTGGGACGCCATTGGACTTAGTGAAAAATAATATTTTCGTTTCGAATACCACAATATGGGTATCAAATTCAAGAGCGTAATACGAGGATTTCATGAAGGTATATCATGATTATCATTGCCATAATGAATCCTAACAAAAAAGTGAAAAATAAAAAATTATTTATAAAAACAAAAACCCCGACTGCATAAAACTAAAAAGAAAATAAACAAGCCCCATAGTTTATTAGAATTAACAGTCGGGACCTATAAGTAATTCTTCAATCAATGAAATCTTTACCAGGAACCCCGCATAATTTAAAGAGGTCCCGACTATTAATCCTAATGAAGGGGGCTTGTTTATTTTCTTTTTAGTCTTATGCAGTCGGGGTTTTTGTTTTTATAAATAATTTTTTATTTTCTTTTTAAATGATCTGTGTTAAACAGAATGTTTATATTTTGAATCTTAACCAGACTAATGAAAATAAAATTAACATATTTTTTACTCAAATTTTTTACTCCAGTTGTGGCGCAGCGGCACGAGGTGTGACTGTAAAACCGACTGGTTGTGGGTTCGATCCCCACTTGAAGAGATGAAATATTTACTTAAATTTATATTTCCATTCCTTCGTACTGGTGTCGAGGTTAAGCGCGGCGTTGAGTTCTGCCACTCAACACGCAATGCCTCCAGAATTCGCCAGAAAGTGGGGAACGGAGTGTCTTAACACTAGGTTCCCTCTGTCTACCCTGCTGTGTGCGGGATACAGCGTGAAGCTGATTTAATATTTTTTAAAATTTTCATAATTTGTATTCGACCGACACCGACACTACCTTCACCTAAAGTTATGTAAGTTTCATTGCATTAATGTTACCTTCTTATATGATATAATAAAGTATAAATAATATTATTACATCTTCATCATTAATTATTCCTAAGTAGTCTCATATAGCTAATATTAATAAAATTAAGCCGCTTTACTTGAGACCTGTGCTTAATGTAAAGGGTTAATAGCTAACGTCCCCAAGGCTTGGCTATCTTCCAGCTCTTGTAGGATTTATTTTACTGTTTAATTTCGATTACTGAATCTACGGACGTTCACGAAAAGTCAAGTAAAATGTAGTTATGAATATATTTTACTTTTTTTTACTTTGATCGTCTAAATCAAATCACACTGCAGGGTAGGCAGAAGGAACCTAATGCTAAGTTATTCCATTCCCTACTTTCCGCCGAATTGTTTAAAGTACTGCGTTGAACGGCGGAACTCAACGCGAGGTTTTGCCTTTGTGAATAATAATAGTGTATTCCCTGGAGTGGAGATCGTGCCCCTGCGCTACGGTGGCCTCCAAATCCTTTGGTTGTGATTTAATTTTTTATATTTTATTTATCTCTAAATTATAGATTTAAGTTCACCATGTCGTAAAGTAGAAACACTTCATGCTCACAGTAGAGTATTACATTGTGGAACTTTAGGCCGCACAGTTTGTTTTGCCTAACATTTATCCGATTCAACCGAATCTCAACCAACGTGGTAAAATCTTAAGTTTTAACATTGCATCATGATATAGATATTTGATATAGCACTTAAACAAATCCATATCTTGTATAAATTAAAATTGTTAGCTATAATTATTATTTATGAATGCACTATTCAAAATGCAACGTGTTTTGCAATATTTAATTTGAGTCCAGCACAAGACGACAAGTTTGATCCTAATCAATTTTTGTAGGTTTTCAAATAAATATAGCAACACCCAAACAAACTTTCACGTTTATTCTCATAATTTATTATAGTATATCGGCCATAACGAATAGCATTGTATCCGGACGTTGTGATCCCATTGGACCACTCATTAAAAAGAAATAAAGGAGGAAATGATTGCCTTATTGTCATATATCACATACATTCTTTGTTCCCTATATAACATTCTTTGAATGAGCCATTATTAAAAGCCCACATTGTTCAAATATTCTCAATTTAGGTACTAATATAAAATATATTTTAAATGTAATGGATAATTTTAGTATAATAGGTAATGGGTAATAATATGAACAATTGCGATTAAGTGATTATGAAGTAGCATTTACTGAAATTATCGACAATAATAAACGAACGAACGAAAATATAAGTAAAATTAACATTTTTTATCAAATTTACCTTTACTAAGCAACATAGTCGGTATAAAAAATATTTTCTGTTTTAGGACATTTTTAAGCTTATCGTTAAAGAAGCTATATGGACATAAACTGCTTATTAACCTACACACAATGGTCCTCTAAAAGCCTTCGACCGCTTTTCAACAATATATTGAGGTTCTTACATTATTATCTTACTTTTATGCGAGCTGTAAAATAGCTGTAACCTTTTTGTATCGTAGACAATCGTAAACAAATATCTATAATCCCATAATATTTTTCTAGCTATATAAGACAGAAATTACGTTGAAAACATGCTAAATTATCTAAATTGTATTTACAAATTTAGCAAAAAAATTATTAACTATAAAAGTCCCTCGCTAATAATTAAAAAAGATGTATTATCAGAAGTTTTGAGAATATTATTTCATTAAAAAGAATATTATTTGTTCAAACAAAATTAAGCACTCTTCTGGGGAAAACAGAAAAATGAATTATATGTGAGAATTTATAGCATAAATTCGTTTCCGAACTTTGTCTAAGGTGCTTTATAAAACAAGACTAGTATACCTCGCCTGCTTCTTTTTTTATTTAATAATAAAAGAGTGTATTTAGGATATTTGATTATTTTTAGTAAGGTACCTATACCGTTTTTACACACTTAATCTTTTGGGATTTTATTCGTAAAAACTGTCCTATTTAATAGAAAAATATTTAGTTATTCTATGTTATAATTAACTTTTGTTAAAGTAGAATTTAACCATTTCTTATAGTTCAACTGGACTGTCATGGTTGTTCATCTGATATTCTAGATCTTCAATTTGTATATGTCAATAGAAAATACTCACCACGCTCAACAACTTTTATTAAGGCAGCATTTATTATAGTTTAGCTGGTCTATTATGAATGTTTATCAAATGTTCCAGATCTTTAATTTGTTTTTGTCAATAGAAAATTCTCATCATGCTCAGCATCTTTTGTTAGGGCGGCATTTCGTTATATCTACAGTTTAGTTGGAGTGTTATGGTTGGCCTTTAGATGTTCCAGATATCCCGCATAGACAGGCAGAGGAACCTAGTGTCAATAAATAATGCCCATCCCACTCAACAACTTTAGTTAATGACATTTTTAATTATTTCTTATATTATAATAGCTGGACCACTGTGGTTCTAAATCAGCTGTGGAAGTCTTCAAAATCGAATTTAGCCTAGATCCTGCCCAGGCCTAATAACTATACGACAAAAAATTTTCATTCAAATCTGTTTGTAAAATTTCAAAAATCATATATTTATATCATATATCAGAGGCCGGTCGTGGCGCAGCGGCACGAGGTGTGACTGCAGAACCGACTGATTGTGGGTTCGATCCCCACTCGAGGAAATGAAATATTTACTTAAATTTATATTTCCATTTCTTCGCTCTGGTGTCGAGGTTAAGCGCGGCGTTGAGTTCTGCCACTCAGCACGCAATGCCTCCAGAATTCGGCAGAAAGTGGGGAACGGAGTGTCTTAACACTAGGTTCCCTCTGCCTACCCTGCTGTGTGCGGGATACAGCG
>JAAIXJ010000717.1:594024-625578 GCA_013403705.1 Heliconius hermathena | reverse complement strand
CGTTCGAGCTTGTTTAGTAATTGCTGTGACAAATCTAGGTAACAGGAATCTGCATAATCCAGAATGGGAAAAAGAAGAGATTGAGCTAACGTTATTTTGGTTTTAAGCGGCAATAAATTTTTCCATCTTTTTACCCTCCCAATAGCAGCAAAAGCTTTTCGACTTAACTCCGCTATTTGAGGAACCCATGTCAAAGAACTATCCATCCTGATACCCAGATTCCTCACAGAAGTACCGAACTCCATCTTGCAATCATCAAGCATTACGGAAGGTAGTAAGGAGTAGTCAATTTTGGAGAGTTGCTTTGTGTTACCAAGGATGCACAACTGAGACTTGCTAGGATTTATCGACAGACCAAAGGATTTGCTCCAGGTGCTAATAATGCTTAAGTTAAAATTGACATGTCGTATGGCATTAGCAATATCATCAACCGCCGTTGTCGTATAAATCTGCAAGTCATCAGCGTAAAGATGAAAGGATAATGTCAGCAATGGAGTTAAGAAGTTTATAAATATGGAAAAAAGTAACGGAGATAGTACACCACCCTGAGGTACACCAGCACTGAGTCGATTATATGAGGACTGTTTATCATTAGCACGAATGCATTGTTCACGATCGATGAGGTAAGTATAAAACCATTCAATAGCGTTTGGTGATATATTAATTGATTTAAGTAAAGCTAAAAGTATGTCGACATCAATTGTATTAAAAGCATTAGAGAAATCTAATAAGGCTAGTATTGTAATATTTTGATTGTCTATCCCACTTCTTATATCATCGCATACTTTATTGAGTGCTGTAACAGTGCTGTGTCCTGGCCGGTAACCAAATTGGAAAGATGATAATATATTATTTTTCGCTAGGTACAGCGAAAGTTGTTGATGTACAATTCTCTCGAGTACTTTGGACAGAAAAGGAAGAACCACCCAATAGTTGTTGATTCGATACCCACTGGGGGAATGAATTATTTTTATTTCCTCGCTCTGGTAATAAGACAAAGCGTTGTATTAAGTTCGTCAGTCACAAGCAATATCGCGAAAATTGGGCAGAAATTTGAAAACGGAGTGTTTTAGCACTAGGTTCCCTCTGCTTACCTATAGACGAAATAAATAAGATAGACGTTACACTACACGTTTTTAATAATACAATTTCATACACATTTTAAAAATCTACGACAAAGTCATCGCTTTTAGATTACTATTTACAATATCTTCTATGTTTAAAGGATATAATGAGTCAGCTTATTCTAATTCATAAAACTGGAACAGTTTACGCATATTTTTTTTTAAATTGCTTGCATTCATTAAATTATTTTAATCAATATAGGTTTTGTAACTCTCTAGGAAGTACAAATATCAACCAGTGTATCTTAATTTACCTAATATGTTTTTGTGAAGGTCTACTCACACCTCTATATCAGATGCTCTTCGCAATTTTTTTTTGTTAAAAAACTATCTACTACGTTCTGCAATTTCTGCACAGCTGCTGCTTCATATATTTTTTTTATATCTGAGCTGGTCTATGAGAGCTCTATATTAAATGTTTCTGACCCATAATTTTCAAATGTCAACGAAACGAATGTTCGTCAGGCAAACCATTTTAAAGATGGTGGTCCATCCTCTTAATGGCCTGATCAAACGATAATTGCAGGCTACGGTTCCCTAAACAGGCTAGATCAAATAATCTTAAAGATATTACAATAGAAAATATGGAGAACATGGAATTGTTACTTGTCCATTTATATGATAATAAGAAAATTATGGAAATATATTAATAAAGATTTTGGTAAAATATTTAAAGCAGCAACCAGCAGTTCCAGCTGTCCTGAAGATTAATTGTAAGTGCGAGGGTCCCTTTACGACCAGCAATTTTGAATGTTACCGTAATTTCGTTAGTTTGGATTAGAGTCGACCTAAAATAATAATTGATTTTGAATTAAGGAGTTTTATAAGATTTAATAAAAAGTCATAATTCTAATACTTTGCTAAATAATTTCAAAGGTTAGCACCTTGAGTAGAGCACGTTGTATTATTATTTTTTTAAAGTATAAGCATAAAAAAGTGTACGTATCAAACTGTTTAAAATTTACACAGTCCGTGGGCATTTGTGTGAGTGTCCATATATTATAATGTAGATCGAACGTAAACGTAACGTAAGGGGCTACATATACCTCTTGTACTGAGAGCAGCGTCATATATTTAATTCTAAATATTTTATTTTTGTGATCAATTTATTAAAAGTGAAACATATAGTTGGCACTATCACTGTACAAATCTGGAAAAATCGATAGCAAGCAGTAAAAAAAAGTTGCGCACACAACGCTGTTCTTGATTATATAACGGAACGGTTTATTATATATTAACTCAAAGGAGAAATCAGACGAGAATGAATTGANTATATTTTATTGATCTCTATTAATAAAATTTATTTAAAAAAAACGGACTCTGCGTTTACACTCACACAAATGCAAAGCTCAGATTAAGCCTCGCGAATTGTGCAATTGTATACATCCATATATCACTAAATAAATAAGAAAATAAAATAGCAACATTTCTGCAATCGATCTGCATAAACCATACAGCGAATGAAATTCAATTTTTATTTTCGCCGTGTGGATTTTTTCACAAAAGACATGTCCCAGTAGTCAAAAGTGAATAGAAACGAATCGGTTAAAGTGAAACTACGACGTTATTGTCGGCAGTGTAGCGGTGAGGAAATACAAACTAGACCTAATAAAATTCCCTTTGAATGGTAAACCGAACAAGTTTGTTCCACATTTACTACAACATGTAAAGCAAATATATAAAAGCAAATATTTAAAAATAAAATTATAATAGAATTATAAAATTAGTCATATTTAAAATCTGTGGCCAAATTTAAAACTACAACGGATAAGACGTTATGTAACTATATGAACGTGGATGTTTCATATCTATTTTAAACCTCTGCGACTGACGTGGTAGTCCCATAGACACCGTGAAATATAAAATTCGGATTATTACTTCTAATTTTCAAATTTAATCACTTCCACTTTCAGTACCTTCCTGTAATCAGCTTTCGCGTCGGATAGTGTATGACAGGTGGTCGCAGGGAGCCCACGGGCGCAAAGCAGGAGGACAATGTCCATATCAGCATTACGGTAAGTGTCTACTAGACTACCACCTCAGTAAAATAGTTATATTTTCATATTTTACTTAATATGTTTTTTTTTTGTATTATTTCGCATTATCAAATTTGTTAAAGGCAAATCTAAGACAGATAAAATATTTTTTTTTTATTGAGATTTAGTGCAAAATGAATGAATGATATGAATCTATCCAACAAAAATAAAAAAGGAGGCTAAATAATATTTTTGTAAGTGTTCAAAACCAATTCATTGAATTAAGATAGTAGTCAATTTTCCAAATGTCTAATGTTAAATTTAAAATAAGTCATTTTTGTATTTTTTTCTATGTCATTAATATTAAACAAGAGATTCATAAAAATATTGGCCATTAAAATTATTAATATTAAAAATAGTGTGTCGTGGACTATCAAGTTAATATAATAATGAAAACTAAGCGGTGCCAATCGCGGAGGGCTAAATATACGTATGAAATTCTCGGGTGAATATAAATATTGTGTTTAGTATATTTTTTTTTTACTCCTCTTGGAATTTATTCCGTTGATATTTGCGACATAGGAGGACATAGAAGTCAATACTCTATGTTTCTTGATGTCGCAACCATTAGTAACTGTATGATTATGTACATACGAGTACATATGAAGTTACCTACGAAACAGATTGGGACATGTACAACTAGAGACTAATCTATAACCTAGTGGCAAAATCACATTCCAAAGACTGAAATTCTACGTTCCGTCAAAATGCCAGGCTTTGAGGTATTTACTAATAATTACTGGCTGAAAGGTTATGTTACATTCTCCATTTAAGGTAAAGCACCGGTTCTATTTTGTATTATATTGGAAGAACCAAATAAGTACTTTCGAAATAAAAATACATTTTACAATATTTCTTAAAGCTAAAATTATGTTTTGTGATATTAAAAATTAATAAATACTACACTCTAAGCCTCTAACAGAAATCTCGTGAAAGCTTTAGAAGGAAATCAAGAGTCAAAGATCGGTTTAATTCGACACTAGGACCTTAAGCGCTGACTAAGTCAACGTTTCAGTTATAAAATAGGTGTAGTAAAATTTAAATCCATACCTATATTATAAATTTGAAAGTATTTCTATCTGTCTGTGACGCAATCAGAGCCAATCCGCTGATCCCATTGTGATAAAAAATCATATAGAGATACTTGAGGGTGTTGGATAGACATAGGCTACTTTTTGTTCTCATATTTGTAATATTTTCGATACATACTAATATATTAAAATACGAACGTGAAACGAACAATATACAAAAAATGCGTAAAAACAAAAAGCAAATGATGTTTTTTTTTGAAAAAACAAACAAAAAATTTAATAAAATAGTTAAAAATTTTACAATATTCTCGCTATTAAAGATCTGTCTAAATCAATTATTATACGACGATAAATGTGACTAAACTCACATGTCACATCACTACATTTGTGTCACATGTTGTTCAACATAAATAATTAGCTGTAACTTTTAATTTGACATGCACTTTATTTTGCCATGTTAATTACAACCGTTACTAAGCAATAAGAAATTTTGTTGTTTTAAGAAAAGGTGCCCAAAATGAGCTTCCTAAACGCTTACATGGCGTGCGCTGACTCACCCTTATGAGACACAAAGAAACAATGTATTACTGAAATATTATCGTTTAAAAATCTATTAAAAAGTCCGTGATAATATATGTTTATGCCTGAAGGTTGAGCCATAGTAATCCTTTTAATAAATTTAGTTTAAATTTATCGGGTTATTGTTAATGTATTTTCTATTATTTAGTATTCATCTTTACCAAAATAAATATAATAGTCACCTTAAGCATTTCATCCAGATTGAAATTATAGTTTACTGTACATCATTCTAATAAATACTTTAGAAGATATCACTGATTCAAAATGACCGCACGCCGCACGGTATAACCGACCCGAACGGGGACGACGATGTTGACGGTTTTGTAAATTTTCATACATTTTTGAACTACTGTTAATTTTTGTGTGGTTATTGGCTGTTTATTATTAATTTAGATTTTTCTTTGGTTGTCCTTGCTTATTCGAGTAGTAGATTAGTTAGATTTTTTTTTAATTTCTTGATGTGGTGTAAGTTTTGACCCTGCGCGGCATCGCCCGCTATTTTTATTTAATGGCATTTATGTGTATTTAGGTTAATATAATAATTACTTATTTCAGTTCGGTTATACCATTGTTATACATTTAATAAATCATAATTTTAATCTTTTGGGATTTTATTTTCGCAAAAATTATCGTATTTATAATAATATAGAAAAATGTTTAGTTATTCCGTATAGTATCTATATACGAGTGCACAGAAAACATTATTTTTGTTTATTTGAATAAGTAGTTAGGTTTTTTTTCTAATATTAAGAATTCTCTTTAGTTCTAAGAATTTTCTTTACTTATTATTCTTTTTCGGATTATTTTGATTATTTAGGTTTATATTTTCTTACTAATCCTATTTATTAAATATATTTATATAAATAATTTTATAAATATATTTAGTAAAAATTCGTATAGTGCAAGCGGGCGAAGCCGCGCAGATCCGTTAGTTAAAAAATTAAATTATCTTACTATAAATATCCAAACATTTCGCTAATACAGTCAAGATTATCTTTTCCATCTTTTATACTATATTAGAAAAGTATGTCACAACATTTCAAAAATCAAGTATCCTTCGAACCCATATCAATGACGATGGCGCTCACAGCGATAGATGCTCAAAGTGAAAGCTACAAGAGATCGTTGAACGTATATATCGGTATTACTAAATGTACACAAACAAACGAGAGCTAGTGCGAATCAATAGTGGTTTCCATTGGGCCCTCGTGTCTAAGCGCAATTAACGCTGGCCGACTTTCCTTTATTGCTGAATATGTCAACATTTGCATGTCTTATGTCAAGATTGCCACATTCCAAACATATAAATCGATTTTATTTCCACGTCACGTTTCCACTCTTACAGAATCATCTCGTTCGCATTTCGCACAAAAGCTCGTGAAGCTTAATTATCCTGTTCTACAAACAAATTGATGATTTCAAAGGTTCTTAACAATTTACAAGCTTCAAAACAACTTTGAAAGTGAAATAAACATTCTTTGACATTCATTATTGATATTGCGGAAATTTCTTAATAATAGCTATATTTAATTTTTAGGTCAAATACACTGTATTGTAAAGGAGTACGCCAGGCACTTTACTGTATCCGAATTTGATGGTTTACAGGTACTCAAATAGTTTTTATATTTTTAAGTTACCTGGAATTTATTTTATATACCACGATGCAAGGCATTGTGTATGTAGTGTAGTGTAATCAAACTTTATAAATAAGTCCAAAAAATGTGAGTGAAAAGTAATTATTTCTTCTATAATATTTTTAATTTACGTTTTTAGTTTCATAACAGTAGAATTAGTTACAAATTATCGATCATAATAAGACGTAGTAAGGCCATTCCAATAATTTTGATTTTAAAATTGAACTTCAAAACTCTTCATTGATATCGCAATAAAATAAAAATACATTTTTCAATATCTTTTGAATATATTTATGGCACATCTTTAAAGTTTTGTTAACAGAGACGAGATATTTGTGAAATTTATAAACACATTTTTTATTTCTAATATAATATGAATACTGTATGGTTTCTGATAAGAGGTCTCCTCAGTATCATTGCATCTATTTCACAAAACACCAAATTTTTGATATCAAAATGTATTCACAATAAACATTTGCCATAAACATTAAATAAAATATTTTAACTTAATTAAATACTTTTCGCTAAAAACCGTTGTTTATTTTTCATTGCAATTAAAATTAGCTTTATTCAATATTTTCCAATTTATAAATGAAAAATAAATAACACAACTTGATGAAGCAAAATAAAATCTAGACTAGACTAGACAAAACGAAACTATTTTCGATCTTATAACAATGTCGATGGGATTTGAAAAGATATCTGATTTCGATAAAAATCTCTTAAAGAACCGTTTCGGTACAAATAAAAGTGGCCGACGACGATTTAGGTAGCTGCTAAGAACAAACTAATGAGATTCGGTTTGAGATAGTGATTTTAAAGGAATTTTATATTTCTTTAAAAAAATCGGTCAATTGACAGTCGGGGTCACCCACTGAGGGTTCCGTAACAATTTCACAATTGTAGGACAACATGAACGTATCTTAAAGTGGAGAAACTTGAGTTTGCGCTCATTTATTTTATATATGGTATTTAGGAAATCAAGTCCATTTATCTGGGCAAGATATATGCCCATATTAGGTGGATTGTGTGAATAGTGATAGCCTATACTATATTGGACAATGTCTTGAGATTGCGAGCTTTGGGAAAGAATGTAGTTTTGCAGTGGATACCGTCTCATGTAGGTCTCACACATTGCTAATTTATTAGCCAAGCAAGCAATATCGGATGGAATACCCATTATTAGTTCTTCTTTTTTACTAATTTTATACCAAAAATTAAACAAATTTGTAATACATTTTGAGTATTTTGTTAAAAAGTCTTTAGAAAAATCTGGTATAAAACGATCCTACCACATCGTGTTATGTGGCCAGACTTCGTGCTAGACACATACCAGGCAATAAATTATTGTGTTTAATGGGTAAGTCAACGACCGCTAGCTGCGATTTTTGCAATTCTAATTCAATTGATGATGACCACATATTGATGGAATGTGTCCAGAATGAAGCGCTTAGAAAAGAAATAAGCTGCAGATCTCAAGAAATAGGTTATTGTAATGCTATTTTGGCTTCACCTCTTTCAGATGACGCCAAAATACTTTGAGTTAGCAATAATCCTCTTAACTTAAGTTATATAATAATTATATTGTGTTTATGTAAAACTTACCACGGCGACATATTCCCATAAGCGACAAAACCCTTAAATAAGAATTTTAAAAAAGTCTACTGGAATTACCCTATTAATTTTGATTCTCTTTAAAGTGTTGAAATATGCGTTTTTTTGCGATATAAACGGCAATATCTTTTTTTTAAGTAAATGTAGAAATTAAATTTTTTTTGGGACATCAAGGGACCGTAGATCTAAGTATATAGTTTGAATTTAATCTCCAAGCGATTCTGAGGTAAAGGCTCTTGACAGACAGACGGACAACAAAGTGATGTTATAAATGGTTCCTTTTTCCTTTGAAAGGTATGGAACCATTTTACTAATATGTATTTTCAAAGCAAAACTATCGAATAGGAGGTACCTTGACTAAACTATCATAGTCTGCGCAACTATACTGTCTAGACAATTTTTAATTATTCTGTAATAGAGTACTTCATAGTAAGTGCTTCTAATAGAGGGCACGTTAATCTGTGTATTCATAAAACTTCGTAAGATTTATTAAAATAAATGAAATTTTCTTGAAAATAAAGCATGAAGTACCTATCTATTTGTAAATTATTTTTATAAAGATTAATTCAGCGAAGAGCAAGATGAAACTTAATTTAATCTTCACATTTTTATCTTAAGTATAGTTAGATTGAAGAGATAATATGTATATGGAAGACGACTTTTCATTCTTATAACAAGCGCCATAAAATAAGCCATACATAACAAATACGTGAATAATACGTTCTTTGAAGATGCGTAATATAATTCTTGAAAGAGAATTCCGCGTTATATTATTTGATTGTCTATTCATAGACATGTAGCCATGTCACACGAAAAGCTGATATTCATTTTGATTTTTAGGGTTTCGTACTTCAAAAGGAAAAAAACGGAACCTTTATAGAATCACTTTGTAACACTTTGTGTGTTACAGACGGACAGCCTGTACGTCTGTCAAGACCATTTATCTCGAAATCGCGTTAGGTGTAAAGCTAAAATTAATATCAAACATTCAGGTCTACGGCCTCTTATGGCACAGAAAGGTTTTAAGCACTTAGAAATCGTTTTTGCTCCATTTTGTATGAAATTCGCCGCGTAATGAAAACCTATAGGGTACTACTTCTACAATTATGATATTTGCACGAAGTGAAAACTTACAATACAAATAAATGAAAAAATCCGAAGAGTGAAAATTTATAGAATTTCATGGAAAAAAATAATTAGGTACTAACTTACATTTGCAGTACATTTCATACAAAATGATTACAATGAACTAATGGGCGTATGCACTCATTTTATAATGGAATTTAAATTTTACCGATTTTATTAGGCGCATAATCAAAACCTATGGACATACAATTATTAAATTTGGCAAGAACTTTAAGGAAAAATAAATAAAATATCCGAAAAATGGAAATGTATAATTGTTACAGATAAAAACTATTACAATTGTCTAATAAGTTCTTTGAATTTCACGATTATTACACATTTTAAATTAAACTATTTTAACCGGATTAATCGCGTATATTTAATATTATACATTTTTGGAAACCCGACGTTTCAAACACTTTGCAGTAGTTTGTGGTCACGGGTAGACTGAGGTGGCATTCGTCTGTCACTTGACATAATTATTATATCAAAACTACCTCCTCTGTGATGCTGAACACCCAGGGGACGAGCTTCACCAGGTGAGATCTTCATCAGAACAAGCTGCCAGTTCTACCATATGTGAAGGGGGGGTTACAGAGAGGATTGGCAACATCTTAAAAAAGGCTTTCATAAAAACCATATTCAAGCCTAATAAGGAAGTGGTCCAATTCTTGGTTGAAAAGTAATATTCCTTTACAGAGTGCAGGTGTATATAAACTAGACTAGACTAGACTACCATACAACTACCAAACTAGACTATCATACATCGGTCAAACAAAGAGAACCATCGGTGTTAGGGTGAAGAAACACATCTCCGATATCAATGTCCGATATCAATGAATGAGCATGTATCAAAGTCAGCTGTGTGTGAGCATACTGCGGATAAACCCAGCCACTACATTAGGTTTGATAAACCCTAAATCCTCGCTAAGGAAAATAGATACATTCCTAGAATGATCCACGAGGCTATTGAAATATAATACAAAAACGTCCCAATTTCAATACAGAGGATGGCTGGAAACTTTCTGCCACCTAGGACCCACTCATTGAAGTTTCAAACCCACCAGAGGGCAAGATACTATTATATCAGCTCATTCCGCAGGAATCCAGGGCAGTACGCGAGGCAATTAAGAAATCGTTGGCGGTAGTTTTGATTTAATAATTATGTCAAGTGACAGACGAATGCCACCTCAGTCTACCCGTGACCACGGACTACTGCAAAGTGTGCGAACCGTCGGGTTTCCAAAAATGTATAATCTTAAATATACGCGATTAATCCGGTTAAAATATTTTCATTTAAAATATTACAATTGTCGTTTATTTCGTTTAAAATGAGTGTATACGTGTTATCAATTGGTACGGAACCCCCGGTACACGACGTGCACAAGCCTAACATACATCAATAATAATTTCTATTATCATCATATTAATATTTGCGCGAAGGACCAGGGCCACACGAATTCCTTTATTGAAAATGAATATTTATGGTTTAAAGAGGGAGTATGCTCAAACAAGTATAGTGAATGCTATCACCCACCACATATTCTATTCTTCTTTTTGCTGTGCTTTATCAGAGTAGGAAACTGAAAATGCTTATAAGTTTGATGATGAGTGTTACCAAGAGCCGGACGACACATGTCAGCAGACGCCCTACCCACCTGGTAGGGCGTCTGCTGACAGATACATATACAGATAATCTAGTGAATATCCTTCGAGAAGGTTTTTTAGTTAGTAGTTTACGGCAGGCATGACTTCTCTTATAAATATTTAGTTTTGCATTTTTTTAAGAAATTTATTAGTGTTTTTTCTCCAAGGACAAGGAGTTTCTACAAAAGGCATAATATAAGATGATAATTAAGAATTAGAGAGGCGTATTTACGCTGACTTAAGAAATTTGACCCTCTCTGGCGTAATTTACACACTTGACACCGTTTCCTTAATTATAATAACATAGGGTGAGTAAGACAACGTAAGTAACATTTCGTATTTATTCCCTTTTATAAGAAATATAATATTATTTCAACGTGGTTATCTACGACACAACTATTGAAGTTATTTTGTTACTACTACCATTATCATTTGTACGACAAAGTTGTAGTTTCAAGGAAACTACATAACTAGATGTTTGTCAAAAACTTTGAAATTAGGATAACTAGGAGAAAAACAAAAAAATCAGAAAGACAAATATTGTAAATATTGTCCTTCTAACTTTTCCACCGTATTACAAAGAAACATTGATAAACTAAGCATTTGTTTACCATCAACGATAACTGGTTCCTTCTGGATTCATTACAAACTTGACGTACAAACCTCTACATGCAGAATTGGCTACACATATTAAATTTTAATATAAAGATAATACTTACAGGTAGAGGCCAGTTGTGGCGCAGGGGCACAAAATATGACTACAAAACCGACTGGTTGTGGGTTCGATCCCCACTCGAAGAGATGAATTATTTACTTAAATTTATATTTCCATTTCTTCGCTCTGGTGTCGAGGACAAGCGCGGCGTTGAGTTCTGCCACTCAACACGCAATGCCTCCAGAATTCGCCTACCCTGCAATGTGCGGTATACAGCGTGAAGCTGAAGATTTAAAAAAAAAAAGAAGAAGAAGATTTATTTATTTTATTTTACTTAGAGATATAAATAATTGTGTCATTGTAGTCAACGTTATGGTACTTGTGCTTTTAAAACTGCGTTTTCTTAAAATCAATAGCTATGGTAGGGTGAGTATGGAAAAATAAAGTAATTGGTCGATGACTTCTTAAAGTAGCAACGTAAATGTTTGTGTGGCACATATATATTGAACAATGTTAAATAGTTATCTTCAATCTGCCTAAAGTCGTGACATGTCTCTTGACAATCGGGATAAGCAAAACTAACAAAATCCCCACGTATTTCTTTTTCAATTCTTTTATCGTTATTATATTGTTAGGAATTTGACTAAGCGATAAATTTGTGAAACTGCTTTAGATGCAAACACTTGACGTAAGACAGCACAATTTACCTAAATATGCATAATACGATGATAGTGCAATATGCATTAGATGAAATATATGGTTTCCCTGACATACCATCTAAGTATTATAATGTCTAACTCGTATGGAAATTCTTGATACGCTGCATACCAATGAATGCACAAATGTCATGAAATGCAGATGTAGTTTGAATAAATCATACGAAAATGCACTTGACTAAGTCATACATAAATTATTTTTTTTCATATCTTGTATGTTTTAGTTAGTTACATTTGTGAGAATGTATCCATACTAATTATACATACGAAAGTAACTCTGTTTGTCTTGGCGTGCGTTGTCTCAACGTTATACCTTAACCGTAAGATACATAAAAATAATATTCTACAAAAACATTGGTATATGCAACGGTAAATGCTTATCTCTGAATAGATCCCTTCAGAGATAAATATATTAGTCCTCTAGAATTTCATCAAGATTAAAATTGTACTTTACAGTACATCATTATCTATCTATATATATATAAACGGACTTGTGCTGACTGACTAAGGTAAGACGCACGCAGAGTCGTAACCGCTGATGGTAGAAACGTGAAATTTGCGCAGATGTTTATTTTCATATTCTGAACATCCACTAAGAAAAGATTTTAAAAAAAATTTTAACCCTAAAGGTATGAAATAGGGGTTGAAAGTTTGTATGGATTTTTTTTTAAATCGGCACCGATTTTTATAAAATTTTAAATTCAAACTCTTAAAAACATTTCATTGAACACGTGTTTCATGGTTTTTTAGAATTCACCCCCTAAGGGTGCAAATAAGGGGTTGAAAGTTTGTATGGAAAAATCTTTAAATCACCACCGATTTTTATAAAAAAAATAATTCAGACTGTTAAAAATATTTTATTGAACACGTGTTTCGTGGTTTTTTTAGAATTCACCCCTAAGTGTCCAAATAAGCGGGCGAAGCCGCGCGCGCCCACTAGTATTATAATAAATACCTAGCCCACGAGCCGCAAAGTGCGCGAGGGCGGCTTGGTTACGAAATGACCGACCCGAACGGGCAGATACGTGAAGGCAGAAAAAGTTGATGGTGGTATATCAAGTATAAATCAAATAACTAAAAGTACTTATTTAGAGTAGTCCTAAGTGAGGAATAATACTTTAAAAATGTAAAAAATTACTAAACGTTTGTATTAAATACGACAATTTTTTCGAGCAAAAACTATTAAAATCCTAAAACAAATAAAATTAATAGGCCAATTAAATCTATTTTGTGAAGAGTATGAGTATAAAAACTTACTAAAATAATTCATCAATTTTATCAAAATAATAATTTCGTTAAGGCGGGTGAAGCAATGGGCAGGCCCCTAGTAATGATATAGGTAGTGTGTTCAAAAAGTATCGCGAATTTTGTGTATTTTCAAAAATTATTTATTTATTCGTGTATATCTATTTTGTCCCCTTCAAAGTAATCCCCCTAATGGGATATTATACACTTGCGCCAACGTTTTTTCCAATTTTTGAAGCAGTTTAAAAAATATTTTTTTTTGTATCTTGTTCAGCTCCTCCTTCGATGCCGTCTTTATCTCGTCAATCGCAGCGTAGCGTGGTCCTTTCATGGGCCTCTTCAGTTTCGGGAACAAGAAAAAGTCACAGGGGGCCAGATCTGGGGAATACGGTGGCTGCGGTAACATTAGTGTGCTGTTTTTGGCCAAGAAGTCGCGTACACAAGCCAACGCGTTCACAAGCCAACGCGTGCAAAAGCCAATTTTTGGTTTTCCACAAACTCGGGCATTTCTGACGGATTGCTTCGCGCAAATTGCGCATAACTTGCAGGTAATATTCCTTATTCACCATTCTACCCTGTAGCAAGAACTCATGATGCACCACGCCCCTGCAATCTAAGAAATCTGTACGCAAAACTTTCACATTCGACCGAATTTGGTCTTCGTCGTTCACATCTTCTCGGCCTTCTGAAAACATTTTGTACCACCGATAAACGTTGCTTTTGTCCTAAGTAGCTTCTCTGTATGCCACAGTCAAAATTCGGAATGCATCCACGCACTTAATTTCGTTTTTCACACAAAATGTGATAAAAGTTTTTGTTCCATTTTTTTGAATAGGTAAAAATCGAAGACGAACCAAAACACGTGCAAGCAAAGCAGCTGTCAACAATTAACTGAACATTCAAAATGGCCGAACTTGTCAGCATAAGTGAGAGATATATGTACCAACGTAACGTCACAAAGAAATCGAAATTCGAATATACGTAACCCGCGAAAATTCAAAATTCGCGATACTTTTTGAACACACCTATAATTCGAAATAATGATACATTTTTTTAGAGAGAGTCTAGTGTTAAGACACTCCGCTGTACTCACTGGATCACACTAGATATTGCGTGTTGGGTAATGGAACTTGTCTGTTTGTCTTGTCTGAATCAGAGCGTGAAAATGATAATATTAAATAATTAATTGGATGCCACCGCAAAATTGTTTGCAGTGGCAAACAATTAAAAGTTAAATGTTTTTTTTTTAAAGATTCCAATATATGACGCAAATAATATACGGCAGTCGATCTATTAAAAAAAATAATATATATTTTGCTTTATACATTCTGTGAAAATCATACAACCAATAAGTACATCATAGATTTAAATTGAAAATGATGTTATTCCCATGATGCATCGAGAGTGGTAGTAAAATTGAAATCAATTCCTCGTGTCCCTAGGTGTCAATTTCCACAAAATCCGAGCAATATTGGATTGCTTCTACAGCGCTCTCCAATATAGAAAAAAAAATTAATGAAGTACTAAATTATTTAATAAAAATGTGATTTAAAAAAGCATACTAATGAACACTTAATTTTTAACTAATAATATGTTATTAACAATGCTATATTTCATTTCATTTCATATTATGAAATATTTATTCAAATTTATATTTTCATTTCTTCGCTCTAGTGTCAAGGTAAAGCCCGGCGTTGAGTTCCGCGACTCAACACGCAATACCTCCTGAATTCAGCGAAAAGTAGAGAACGAAGTGTCTTAACACTAGGTTTCTTCTGGCTATTCTGGTGTGGGACACAGCGTGAAGCTGATTTTTTTTAACAATGCTCAATGTTATATACTACTAAGATTGCAAAAGTTCTTTATACGGCATCTGTTATAATTAAAAATAATATTAATATAATATTTTAAACTTGGCTAAATTTGTATCACAAATTCACAATAGATTGCCTTAATTAATGTTTGGGGAAACAGAAAATTCACATTTATTGTTTTTAATAAAAGAAATTAGGTTAAAACTTTTGAGATCTGTTTATGTTGCATTGATTTCTCTGTAAGATTATAAAATAACTTAATTATATCATACGCGACTGAACACAAAAGGGATTCCCCTTATCTCTAGTATAAAAAAAATGTACAAACATAGTAAAAATAATTTTTAAAAATTGACGAAAACAACGCTACGCTACGCTTTTTTTCTACTGATAAGTTAACTAATTAAATTTATTTATCTTGTTTTATTCATCAAATAAGAAACAAGTAACGACAAATCGTATACAAGTTTATGCGCTATCTCATCGGACTTTAAAATTGTCCAATAGAATCGAGCACCTACATTTATGACACCCGCAATGAAACTCCGACGAACGACCAGACAAACAGCTCTAGAATAATTAAATAGATATGAGAATCTCGCTTGAGTTAAACACTATCAATGGTAGAGTTATCTTAGGTAATCCATTCAAGTTTATCGAGTGAAGTGTATATTCGAGACGAATTATCTGTAATCCCTAGCTCAGACGCAATATTTTGGAGTAGTAAACTTAACTTATTTTATTCTAAGGGCAAAGCCTTCGTCTGTGAATACAACAAAATGTACTAAAGCAGCACACGTTATCCTTGTTATTTATGACGCATAGTTTATTACAGTTTTATAGGTTATAACCACCTCATGAGTGAGATTAATTTATTACTTTCAGAAATTATAACGATTTCTTCATATAACTTACTACAATTTGAAATTGACTAACCAGTGCGATGTGTACTTAAGAAGGTAAATCTATTTATTATATTAGAAACAAATCTGAACAAATCGAAGCCGTAAATATGGGTAGCTGTTTTTGAAGTAAACCTCATAGAATAATTTACTTTTAATTGTAAGGGATTTCTTAAGCTTAGTGTTTGATTTTCTCTAATCACCACAATAATACTTGAGTTATCAAGACAAGAGAGAAAATACAATATTTTAAATTGTAATTAAATATGCGTTGATTTACTAAAAAGGTGCCTTAATTCAAATGTATGATTTATAAATCACATGATCAAATAATAAATTAAAAATATTGAAAGCTTCGCGTGGCGGCGGATGAGCAATGTAACGGTTCCGGATTCGATTCTCACTCAGAGAAATAAATCATTATAGAGAAATAAATGATTTCCTCGATTTGGTAATGAAACAAGGCATTGTCGCCATTCAATTGGTAATAAGACAAAGCAAGGCAATTTCGCCGTTCAACACGCAATATCACAAAAAATGGACCATGCGCTGGAAACGGAATGTCTTTACACTAGGTTCTCTTTGCCATATGCGCGAAGCTAGTAAAACTGTTTTTACTTTTTCATATGTTATGTTATGTTATGGTTACACTAAATTGCATTATTGTATCCAAGTTAACTTTTCAGAATAAAACATGAACTGCATATAGGTATAACTTACTTACATTTTCAAGCCATTTGAAAATTCTCCTGTGTAGCAATCAGGTCACGCTATTGCAGCAAATAGCATAATATTATCCTCATTTCATATCGCTGCAAGTAGCGCAAAATAGTATAACCAAGTCTTCGAGGGCGAGTTTCTTCGATGGGCAGGGGCACAAAGTGTGATTGTAAAATCGACTGGTTGTGGGTTCGATCCCCACTCGAGGAGATGAAATATATATTTAAATTTATATTTTAATTTCTTCGCTCTGGTGTCGAGGCAAACCGCGGCGTTGAGTTCCGCCACTTAACACGCAATGCCTCCAGGATTCGGCAGAAATGGGGAACAGAGTATCTTAACACTAAGTTCCCTCTGCCTGCCCTGATGTGTGCTGGATACAACTTGAAGCTGATTTATTTTATTTATAAGTCTTCGATATATACTCGTATGTAAATATGCTCATGTTTTATTATTTTTTCGTATTATTTATTTTATTAATACTTTACTCAATTTAAAATCATTTACGAAAGAATCTATTTCAATCATTTACGTTATGGAAAACTTGTAAACAAATTTATTATGAAATGTAACTTATAATGATCTATAAAAATATCTCGCGTGACTTCACTTGCTTCAAATATGCTTGCTTGAACGAACGAATGAATATTTATTAAATATTCATTCGTTCGTTCGAATGCCATAGATATTATTAGTGTGTTTAAAGAAAATCCATGAATTATTTTAGTATGGTTATCTATACATGTATATATTTATATCTAATATATGTATTATATCTAATATATGTATGTATGTATATGTGTATATATGTAAAGTTATGTATATAAGTATATGTTGCACTAGCACTTTTAGACCTGCAAATTGTTTTTACCTTTTCTCATACCCATAGGTTGACTGGAAGAAATCTCTATTAGAGATAAGTCCACCTTTGCCAACAATATAACAATTTTATGGTATTAATGTGAATCACAAAATGCAATAAAGAGTATATATATACTGTAATACACTTAATCAATATTAATTTAAATCTTTTGAGATTTCATTTGATTTTGCTCGCATTTAATAGAAAAATGTTGAGTTATATCATATCTATCTAGGCAGGCGGTAGGTACTCACAAATGACAATCGCGATCCTGCAGCAATTCCGTAATAAAAGGATAGCCTATATATTGCTCCACAACTCCTTCTATATTTCCCTGAAAGTCCCATAAAAACTGGTTCAGCTGTTCCTGAGATTAGATCAGACAAATAGACAAAATAAGACAGATCGACAAAAATTAAAAAATTATATAAAATAGACGATGAAGTCGGACAGAAACTTTCGATATAAATTTTACTTAGTGTAATTATTCGTTGAATTATTATATATAGATTAATCAGTTGAAAATGGAAATCTCTCTGGCACCATACCAAAAATGTTGTGAATTAAATAAATGTCCATCGTCCGTTTTACATACAAAGTGCTTAAACAGTGTTTACAATTTTAAATTTGTTACTAAATATATAATTCAAGGTAAAGTTAATGTTTCGATTTCTGTTTTCTTTTTTGCAATATCTCTTTATAATGGACAAATAATACCTTCATGTTTTTTTATCTATTTTTTTTTAAATAAAGTACTTAAACGGTGTTTACAATTTTGAATTTGTTATGCTAATATAAAATTTAAAGTAAAATATAAAATTTAATGTTGCGGTTTCTGTTTATAATGAACAAATAGTACATACCTTAATCTAATTTTGGTTAATCTGTATGTGTATAAGGCCAGTCGTGACGCAGGGGCACAAAGTATAACTGTAAAACCGACTGGTTGTAGGTTCGATCCCCACTCGAGGAGATGAAATATTTACTTAAATTTATATTTCCATTTCTTCGCTCTGGCGTTGAGGCAAAGCGCGGCGTTGTGTTCTGCCACTCAACGCGCAATGTATCCAGTATCCGGCAGAAAATGAGGAACGGAGTGTCTTAACACTAGGTTCCCTCTGCCTACCCTGCCTTGTACGGGATACAGCGTGAAGCTGTATGTGTATAATTTTAATTATTATTTAGACAAATCTTAATAGGTGCTTGTTTATTCAAAAATGTTGACATTTTCCTTTTAGTTTCCTTCCCGAGCCCGCTGATAAAGTGAACACAACTTTGTAAAGTTTTACTCGTTAACAACATGCCTCTTCTAACGGGCTCTTATAAATAACTTGAAAATGAATGTACAATTCTTTATACATTTCTTTAAAGTAGCTTATGTTCCTAGATTGTTTTTAGGTTTCATTCACTGTATTAAGATTGACTTTATTAAATTTTTTTCATTTCCACACTTTTTTTTTATATAATACTTTCTTTCAAACATTATTTTATAGCTTAACGCTATATCCTGCATATAGCAGGCCGAGGGAACTTCTTATAATTTAGAATTTTCTTTCTTAGAATTTTCGAGTTTGAACGGTGAGTGGCGGAATTCACTTTATTACCAAAGCAATAAAATGAAAATATGAAATAATTCATTCAACCAAGTGGGAATCAAACCCACATCCATCATTTTTATAGTCACACTGCCTCTATTTTAATTTAAACATTAAACGGCACTATATTTAGTACCGCACACAGCAGGGTAGGCAGAGGGAATAAGACATTCCGTTCCCCACTTTCTGCCGAATTTTTCGAGGCATTGCGTGTTAAGTGGCGGAACTTAACGATGGACTTTTGTCTTGGTGCCAGAGCAAAGAAATGAAAATATTAAGAAATAATAATTCATTTCCTCAAGTGAGGATCGAACCCACAACTGTCGCGTTTCAGTCACACAAGGCAACTGAGCCACGACGGCCTCAACTCAGCGTTAAGCTAATCATAAGAGGTCAAGCTGTGACCACAAAAAATGTATAAAAAAAAACTGTGTACGTGATTTATTTTAGAGTATGTAAAAAACCCATTGTGTACAGAATGTCAACAAACAACGTTGAGTCAAAACATTAAAAGGCTGAGACAAAAATCTGTCGCGAGGAGAATGTTTATATAATTTACCATATTTGTATGATTTACCGACAAAACCAACCAAGCTGCTTTACGTAAACAGGCAAATATTAATCACAGCCGCCGCTTTAGTCTAACGCTTTACTTTTCGCGACATTAATTTATTCAATAGTCAACTACAAACGAGACACGAATATATTCATGAATATCTCTACCCTTTCAACCGCGGCAACTACGCTAAATCAGTTTTTCTCCAATGTTTCTACGTAATTGTGTCTAAAACATTGGACTTATTTAATATCGGCTAACTAAATTATATACTTTTACTCTTTTTTTCAGACAGTGCTAAGACACTCCGTTCCCCTCTTTCCACTGAGTGTTTGAGGCATTACGTGTTAAGTAGCGGAACTCAACGCCGTGTTGTGCCTGGTACCAGAACGAAGAAATTAAAATATTAATAAGTAATAATTCATTGCCAACCAAGCAATATTTTATATTATTTAAAACTAGCGACCCACGCGAGACTTCGCCCGCTTTATCATACTGTTATATGTTACAGTAAACTTTCACTCAAATCCTTCCAGTAGTTTTTGCGTGAAAGTAGAACAAACATCCATTCTAAACTTTACNATGCCTCCAGACTTCGGAAGAAAGTGGGGAACGGAGTGTCTTAACACTAGGTTCCCTCTGCCTACCCTGCTGTGTGCGGGATACAGCGTGAAGCTGATTGATTAATTTTATAAGTAAACATACTTTATCGACTCCACTTAGATATAAATTAATATTATATTATAAAATATTAAGTAAACATCCAAAGCTAAATAGTAATAAACTATCTCGTCACGAGCTTAGTCTTTAAAATTATTATTTAAATTATGTGAAAACGTGAGTGAAGGGACCCAAAAATTTCTATAAACACATCGTACATTTAAATAAATATGAAAAATCTACGCTCCAGTGCGTAGAAACTTCAGTGGCCATCTGGATTTTAGAATAAAATTATATACTTTAGTTTGACGTTAATTGTAAAATATAGTGTGGTTCGAATATAAATAGATACTTTGCACTTTTTTAGTTAGGCTTACGTTAAAAATATTATACTTTATAACGCAACGATGATCCATGACTTTATTCACATATATATAAATATTGCTTTAAAAATTATTTACAAAGTTTACTGATTTAGAAAATAAGAAAAAATTAATTAACTTGACGTAGTATGTAGTTTTTAACTTTTTAGTTTTATCATATCCCGCAGACTGGAAGAACCAGGAGAAGGGAGTGTTAAAACATTCCCTTCTCCATATACTAAACTTAACGTTTTGTTTCTCTGGACTGGGAAATTTTAGTTTAATTAGTTAAATATAATAATTTCTCCGAGTACGACGTATATATGTCTTTTAGGTGTACTTAATAAAATATATTATCAAATTAAAAATAGAATCAGCACGTTAAAGAAAAATCCAATCCTACTATTAAAATCCGTTCCTACTACTTGTCACACAGACAGACGGGAATTTTTGTCAAGGATTAGTTACGTGTTAAAATATATGAAATAAAATAAGTTTGCCTTGGTTATAAACATTTCAGTTTTGTTTAAAATAATGTAAATTTTTTGTAGATAATAAAATCGTCGTAAAGTCGTGTGTTGGCACTGTAATAGCAGAAGTTGAAAGAGTGCTCTTGTATATAAGAAAACAAAACAAACCAAACCAAACAAGCCAAATTATTTTAATAAAAAAAGAAGCTAAATCAAAATCGGTTCAACCATACCCATCGTTTCGTCAGAGATCACAAACTTAAAACTACTATGAGCAACATTTTCACTTTAAATATCTAATTCTGTAACTCTCTTTCTGTGACACACATTTACAATTCATATAAATCTTTTGAAAAATTATAAAATAGTACACGCAACTATTCAGGGCTAAATTTCAAGGTTAAATGAAACTAATAAACATACGTAGTTAGTGTAAATATTACTACCGCGAGAATTACTATTATTATTAGAAGCTGAAACTGTGTAGAAATAAATAAGTAGGTAGTAGGCTGAGCTTGACTTATAAATATTTAGCTTCAGATGAGTTTGGCATGTGTTTATTATTATTCCTCCGTGTCGGCAGCGAATTATTTTTGTGTGAAATATTTTTTTAGATAGAAATTCTTATATGGAGTAAATATGTAATGTTGACTGTTGTTCATTTTCTTTTTTAGAATATTACATTTTTCCACAATCATGTTATAGCGTTTTGATGATTGAGTAAAAAAAGTATACTTAAAAAAAACTCGGTCAAATGCTGGTCGGACTTGCCCACAGAGTACCAATTATATATCTTAAAAAAGTAGACTACCGTAAGTTAAAATTATGTCTACATGACATATAAATTTGTATTAGTTTTTCTATGACTTCCCTATAAATTACCAAGTTTCAGATTGTTATTAAATTATAAGTTTGTTATTAAATTATAAAAACTCACTTAAGTTCTCATTTCTTGTCAAATTTTAGGTTTTTTTCTAGGTCAATGGGAGGTATAAATTTTCACATTCTCTTATTATATAAAATTCTATGTTCTATGTCAAAATGTTCCCATTTTCCTATGTTTTTAACATAGAATTTCCTATAACATATGACATAAACGTTGCAAACACAAATACTCGTTTTTTTGATTGAGTTAATGTAGACGTTTAATGTTTAATTTTTTTTTGAGCCGTGAGAGACCCTACTGAACTGCATAAGATATTAAATTAACGTTATATATAATACTAGCGACTCGCTCACGGCTTCGCCCGCTTAAAATACGTGATTATTAATTTAATAAGCAGAATTGATTGACAACTATAATGACTTCTAATATGATTTTTTTACGACATTATCGTCAAATAATTTTTGATTGTTTTAAATAAAAAATACGACCACTGTTGATATTTAATATTTATAATATATACATAAAGCTAATTATTTATTACACGTATATATTTTTGTAACTTTATGTTCTTTTTACCTATATAATATACTCTGTTAAATGTGCTGATGTCAGTGAATAATTTAATTTACTCATTCAGAAACAGCCTTAAATGTTAAATTATTGATTTGAAGGATTCATAATATTCTTTGTAAAATAACTGTAATAATTGCATATTAACTCCTGTACAGTTTTTAAATTAGTTACATATATTATATGAACGAACCAACCAAAAAATCTTTGTATTTACTTGATATTTCTTTCAAGATCGTTCTTTATCTCTGTGTTGAATTAATTACGACTTCTTTCAAATGACGATAACTTTTTTTTTAATGAACCGATTTTGATGAACTAAACTTTAGTAGTTAAGTTGAGTTAAAACAAAGCAATTGGTGAAATTTTCAAGTAAATCGGTTCAGTACTTTCAGAGAAAAATGCGGACAAAAATATGTCGACAGACAGACAGACAGACAGACAGACAGACAGGAAATTCAAAAAAAATCTTTTTGCTTTCTATTATTCTTTTTAAGTGTCCCTCTATCCATTTCAGTCAAAATTACTAAATGTACAGACAAAATATTTTTACTGTCTTATTATATATAGAGATAAGGTACTCTTCAAGAGTTTTTGAAATAAAGAGTCATGTCAGACGAACAACACAGTGATCATCGTCAATGTAAAATTGTAAGAATATTTACTGAGCTAAACAAAACTATGTGGTAAAAAAGGTGTTAGTCTTCTATAAAGACATCACAAGAGTGCACGTTATTGGAAAATAGCCAAACAGAAGTTGAATTTTACGATTTCCATACAGTGTGTTTTATAATAAAAATTTTACTATTCATCATAAATAATATCGAGATCTCATAAAAAAATCTCAAAAACGCTGAACCATTTTTTTATATCATATTTGTTTATCAGACATGTGGATCTTAAACAAATTCTTCTGAAATTTGATTTTTTTTCCACCAAAACCAATTCCACAATCTACTCGAATAACTAAAGCTGTGACATAGTTTAATAATAATGTTATACAATTCTTTAGATATAAAACCGTAGCATAAACTTCTTCTTTCTTTGTGCACTAGTGAGTGCAGGATAACAGTGAATATACAATTTTTTGGTGTAATCTTGGCCAGTTGATTTCATTTCAACCGTATATATATTTATATATACGGCGTTTTTGATATACTACCTATATTTGCCTATTGATATATAATATAAGATCGCTTATATATATAAATTAATCGATATAGTAATTTAATATTATAATACTTTTATAATAAATTCTTTAAAAACATTTTATCAAAAAAATGCACCATAACGTTCGGTAATCTATCACGTAAATGAAGTTACCGTCTTGTCGGCATCAGTTAAAATGTGCACGGGAAGCATTTGCCGTTGACGGTAACCTCATTACTGACGTTTCGACACTGACATGCACTGAATAAGTGCCAAAATTTTGTGTAATTTTATCATAAAAAATACCATTAATCCTGTAATAGCTGGCAGAGGGAACCTAGTGTTAAGGCATTTTGTTCCACACTTTCCACGGAATTCTGGAGGCGGGTTCAGTGACGGAACTCTACGCCGAGCAAAGCGCCATCGTTGCCTAGACAAAAGCTAGGTAATGGAATTACTAAATATTTAATTTCCGCCAGGACTGGAATCTTATCCTATACAATTTATAAAAAATATAATAATACCTACGTTTAAACGTGTAATCAAGACGTAGGTACCTTTCATATTTCGTATTCGTAGCCAAATTTTATTTTTTTCATAATATTATCTTTGATAACTGTTGGCAAATATGTGAAAAATCTAAATTATTAAATGTTTCAACACGAAACGAAAAGATAAGAACCTACCAACATAGCATTCGGAATCAAGTGACATGACCGTATTAAAACACAATCACGACAAAGGCAACGGAATTGTTTTCTGTATAATCTAACGCGGGCGCTACATTTCACTGGCCAAAGGTTTTTTCTACGCTAATTTCTAAATTCCTAACTGAAAGGTCAAAAGACCAATGAAGATTTTAAAAGTATTTGACGCTTTATTTGCTATAAAAGGAAAACATTACTAAAATGCTCTTACGTTGGGCAATTTTGTACCATTTATTTTGTATGACTCGACAACAAGGCAAAACGCGGTGTTGAGTTCCGCCACGCAATGTCCCGAAATTTGAATAGTGCATGGGGAATGTCTTAACATTAAGTTCGTTCTGCCTACTCTGATATATATAAGAAATACAATAAGATATAGTAATCAAACAATGAGAGACTCTATTCTAAAGAAGCGTGATAATGTGCAACATTGTCAGACTTAATGGCAATGAATGTGGATTCAAACCCCTGTCGGGGGAAATATGATGAGTAAGTTTGTTTTATTTCCCCGTTACGGTCAAAAAGGGCATTGACCGTGACAGGCGTATATCTGAAAAACATATAATATTCTTTATTCTACTAAAATACACAAGAAAGAAAAATATAAAAAAAATATTTCGTCTACAAAGGTGAACTCATCTCTATGAGAAATCTTTTCCAGTCAACTAGTAGAAGTAGATGAGTGACAATTAGCGGATAAGAACACATTACAATTTAAGAAATTAAAAAGATATATAGAGTTTCAATGTAACGCGATGATGGCGTATTTTATCCCCACTCTGGTATGCTTATTAAAAATTTCATTAATATTTTCATTTTATGTGAAAATAACCTAATCAAGCAAGCAATAAGAGAGGAACAACGTATTTAAACTGTACAGAAATGTGTTTAAAATTTAAGGATTTCTTCGATTTAATATTCTAAAAATGTTGGATATTTGAGTCAAATTATTGTGCAATTTAATTCTCAAAACAGAATTCCTTAAAAAATATTTTGCTATTAATATAATTGAAATTACAAATACAATATTCATATGTTTTTCTCTGTTTTATCTCATAAAAATGTATTATTTTTAAAATCAAATTTATTATTTTATCTATGAGTTCTCTTCTCATCGGGATAGTGACTTTTTTCATTAATAATGTTTAAAAAATTGGATGAAAAATGAGGAACAGAGTGTCTTAACAGTAGATTCCTGTCCTTTTGTTTACCTAATCTTATTAAGCTAAGCTGTTTTGATTTAATTTTTAGTTATCTAAAGAACTTTTTTAATGGTTTAATATTTACGCTTCGTTAACAACTTAAGTGATGAAATCCGTCACCTAGTATTACTGAAAATAGAATATTTTCAACACTCGTCAGGGAAGCTGAAACCTAATGAAGCGTATTACTACATACGCCGCATCATATGCCACAGGTCATTTATCTCCACAGAGTATAAGAAAGGCTATGGTAGTAATACTATGAAAGTAGTAAGTAAATAATAAATTCGAGGCCGAGACAAGCACTGTAACGCGACGGTAATGGGTCCGATCCCCAATGAAGGGAATGAATTATAATATTATTTATTAATATTTTCATTTGTTCAGTCTAGTAACAAGCCAAAAGCCGGCGTTGAGTAGAAAAGAGAATCCGTCACTCAACACGCAATGCCTCGAAAAATTTAGCGGAAAGTGGGGAACGGGCGAAAACCAGGGTAGACAGATGAAACCCAGTGTTAAGCACTGGGTTTCATCTGTCTACCCTGGTGTTTGCGGTATACAGCGTGAAGCTGATTTATTTTTTTATTTATGAAAGCAGCTTCGATGGCGGCGTAAATCTAAATCACTGGGCTGATGGCGGCAGTCGCGCCAATTGAGCGGATATTTCAATAAGGGCCCTTATCTTTACGTCTATTGAACGAGTGTTTCCGCTATCACATCTGTTTAGTCGTGTTATTGAGTGATATAAGAATTTGATATATGAAGTATATTTGTGACAGAATTGAGGAGATTACTGCTATATTATAATATATAATGTTCAAGGTAAATTTTATTTTCTTAAATCACCGTATTTTTGTACAGCTTGACGCTGTATCTCGCATATAACAGTGTAGGTAGACTGAAGGTACCTACTGCTGTGACACTCAAATATCCAGACTTTGTGTATTGAGTAGTTGAACTCAATGTCGCGCTTTGTCGTGTTACCAGAGCGAGAAAGTGGAAATAATTTATTACCCCGAGTAGGAATCAAACCTACAACTATCGTGTTTACAACCAATCAGTCGCTCGCTGTGCCGCTATATAACGACGGCCTACCGCAAACATATTACACAAAAAGAAATATCTAATAATTAGTTGCGAAAATAACGTTATTTATGTTCCGAAGGATCGCCATCTCAATAGATCCGAAACACTAAAGCTTCACAATATCATTTCACTTTCCGGTAAACAAGAAATGAGATAAAAGTAACACAAATAAATGGTTTTAATATAAAAACGTTTTACAGTAAGTTCCTACATTTTTCTTAGAAGCTTGGTCGACAATTTGTTAGAGAACGAATACAATATTTACTGTGCCAAGTCTGTCACTAAAAGAGTTTTCTACTATTAATCCATGTAAAACCTGAGTATTTTTTCATATTTTTAATTAATATTAAAAATGTACATCATATCTATGAAAATGATTGTATATAAGATAAATATCTAATTTGAACATTTTATTATAAGAAAAAATATATTGCTTAACCAACACTTACTCTTAGTACTCTTAGTTTTAGTGTTAATATTTAGAATTTTAAGGGACAGAATGTCTGTAGAGTCTTATCAATTTTAAATAAAACATATGATATTATATATGATAAGACATATATAGAGAACTTTGGCATGGACACTCACGTACTTGGCTAACCAAAGACGGTATACTGCCCGTATTTATTTATCCCACAAAAATTGAAAGCTGCAGCAATTTTTCTTTAAATTTTATTTTGTATGTTACTTAACATAAAAGCAAGGTGTAATTAATAATTTATTTAAGTTAATTAAATAAACAAAGGATTTCGTACAATATTCAGAACAAAATTTACATTAAATATTACATGATTTACACATATGCGTACAAATAACTAATTTGATGCAGATTATTTCAGATTTGAGCTTAAATTTTACCACCCCAAACGCAATATCTCTGAGCTGTCTGTAAAGCCCAAAAAGATAAAAAAGAAAAAATAAATTCAGCATCTCGACGTCAATATTTTATAAGCCTTGAATTTAATAACAAAAATATAATTAATCCTATTATTAGTAAGACGCTTAATTTTCGACTTTCGTTAATTTGTATATTTTTTTAACTACCGACTCGCTCGCGGCGTCACTCGCTTGAATCACAATTATCATAATTATTTATTTACTAATCTAGATTCCTTCCGTGTTTTAATAACATAAACATGTTAAGATAATATCTAATATCATAGGCAGAGTGAACATAGTGTTAAGACACTTAGTTCCCCACTTCCCATATTAGAATAGGTTAAGCAATATCTGAGATTAGCGTACACAAACTGACAAAAAATATTTTGGGTTCTATTATATTGATTGATAAATGCCTCCAATAATAGATTTCCTCATATATCTTCTATATATAAATAGCGATTAGTTACAATTTTCAATCAATCAGTATAGTAAAATTTCTCTACTGTAATAAATAATATATACTCTTAGATATTAACGAAAAACGTAAAAAAATATTTGCTTTATCGACTGAAATATTGCTAGAAAACTGAAATTGAGTAAATCTAACTCTTAACAATGACAGGAGTACGAGTCTCATAAGGTGACATGTAAACGTGACTTTTTCTGTTTTACAAAGTTCAGAGTGAATCGTATGAATACTTGTGTCATTAATACTTTTGGCTCAATATTAAATCGAAATCATATAACCGTTGTGGCGCAGTGGGATAGCTTTTGTAAACGAAATGATCGTGGGTACGATCCCCGTTGAAGGGAATGATTTGAATAATTTTTATCATAATATATATAATACTTTTTTATTGTCCTGCTTTGGCAAGACAATGCGCAAACACACAAACTCTAGACTTCGGCACCAAAACCTTATAAGTAATGTCTTGAATTTAGGTTTTATTAAGAATTAGCACACTTCTATATGACACTACTACTTCTAGAGTCATACAAAACTGTAGATATGCGGTATACAGCATAAAGTTAAAAAAGAAATACCTATCTAAGTAGTATCTTTAAAATAAATCACATCTAGAATAAAATTACCAGTTGGTATTTATTATTTTAAACTCACCTAATAAATATTATAAATTTTATTATTTAAATGTTATATTTACTCACCCTCCATATTTTTTTATTATCTTATTCATATAAGTACCCACTAAGCTATTATTGAGCTTAGGTTTGAACAAGTTTGATAATCAGGACGTCGTTGTTACAAGAAAATAATAACATAAGAAAAGCAGAAAATAAAGCCATATTGTTAAATGATGATATTGACAACTTTATAGATAACAACTTAATAGTTAATAGCTTAGTTTATGAAACTTTATTTTCAATTTAGTTTCATTTCAAACATCTACTTTAGGTAGTAAATGGTATTAAAGATGTTATACCAGGTCCTATTGTTGTGCAACCATGTATTAATTTTATTTAAATTAGAGTATAAATAATTGAAATATAATAAAGTGAATCAATAATTAATAATAAAAAATAAAAAAAAACATTGTTCAAATAATAGATAAATAAAATGTATGAATAGGTGTATAACATGGGAAACTTAGTGTTAAGACACTCTGTTCCCAAATTTTCGTCTACGTCTTGTCACTATGTGGGGACACTTCATGCCCCGCTATTTTTCTTCACCAAATCGAGGAAATGAAAACACGAATGTGATGAAATTATGATAGTATGAAATTATTCATACTCCATCGTACCAACAACCGTCGCGTTTATAGTCATAATCTTTTACTCTTGTGCCACGACAGCCTCTAATTCTTTCCTTATAGCTATATAAAAAACGTTTACATATATATAATATATATACATATATATATATATATATATATATATATACATATAGTTGTACAATTGCCAGTAAAATATACAAAAGCATTACCTAAAAACATATTGATTTCCCGCACCATCTTTGTAGTCTCATTTTATAAGTTGATTGCGAAAAAGACTTTAAAGTTCTTTCAATTAAACAATTATATCAAATACGCAGGTTTTTTTTTTTAATTTTGTTAACGAGCAATTTAAGTGTCTCAATTTTATACAACATTTTCTAAGGTTACTTTTACACTTATTGGTTCGATCCCCACTCGAAGAAATAAAATATTTTATATTTTATTTCTTCGCTCTGGTCTCGAGGAAAAGCTTGGCGATGAGTACCATCCGTACCTACCCCAGAGTTTGGCGGAAAATGGAAAACGGAGTGTCTTAACACTAGGTTTTCTCTGCCTGCCCTGCTGTGTGCGGGATACATAAAGCTGAAAAGAAAATATACAAGCTTCTACCTGCGGCTTCGCCCCCATATTTAAAGGGAAATAATTAAAACATATGTATGACACATGCCTCATAGAGCATTTAGAACATATCTCTACCATTCAATATTTGCTATTTTTATTTTTAACAAAAGGACTTAAGTCCCACCCATGGAAAAAACAATGTAAGTTTGTAGATTATTTAGAGTAAATGCGCTACTGGGTTAAATTAGTAGGCAATATCTGTAATCAGGCGAAAATATCAGTACTATACAGATAAGAAAGACATCTTAGTATAAATACCTAAAGAATTCATTTACAAGAAGCTTATACAATATATTTATATTAAAATAAGTACATACATAAAGGTAAAGTAACCAAAATCTAAAAATAAACTGTAAGATCTAACGAGTAAACGATACGTAAGCAACACCGATATATTACTGTTTACGTATCATTAAATAAATATTATGATTCCGGTTGCAACACCATATGCATCTACTATATAAATATATTTGAAAATAAAACTGCAAGTGCATAATGCGTCTTTGATGTTGAATCCACTTGGTAATCAGATAATTCATAAGAAATATTCTGTCACAATTTATTTAACTAATTTGTTGAGTTTGTAAAAACTAAAATAAAACATCAAAAACAACTCTGCTCTTGAGATAATCTTTATTGTTAATTGTATGGTCTATATTAAATATAAAAAAAATACTTAAAGCTTTGATGAACAAAATTAATTCGCATTCATATCGTTGACGCTTAAAACCCAAGTTTCTCTTGTAGTTAAACTGAATTTAAATTACTTACTTAGATACAATAAAGTTTGTAATAAAATTTAATTAAAATCTGATTAAGCAGCTTAATAAGACTTACATTTTGATGGTAGTTTTGCGTTTTATAACAGAATAATCGGGAGTCCGCGAGGCGTAAGCTGAACTTTGCATTTGTATGAACGTATACAGAAGCATAGGTTTGACGACGGCTGAAGGCGCGGTGCCTCTCTTACTTGATTTACGCCAGTTAGTACTACTTTTAGCTTGACATAACTACACATCCTTGTGCTGCTTATATTAGTCGGGATAAATATAAGCCACTAACTTTTGTTTTTTGCATACAATAAATATATTGAAAATTTAGTAATTTTTTTTACAGGTAGAAATTATTTTAGAGGCCAGTCGTGGCGCAGTGGTACAAAATGTGACTGTAAAACCGACTGGTTGTGGGTTCGAGCCCCACTCGAGGAGATGAAGTATTTACTTAAATTTATATTTCCATTTCTTCGCTCTGGTGTCGGCAAAGCGCGGCGTTGAGTTCTGCCACTCAACACGCAATGCCTCCAGAATTCGGCAGAAAGTGGGGAACGGAGTGTCTTAACACTAGGTTCCCTCTGCCTACCCTGTGCTG
>JAAIXJ010000717.1:562907-593470 GCA_013403705.1 Heliconius hermathena | reverse complement strand
CCTTTTATTGCAACCCAAAAGATATTTTTAGGATTCTGTATCCAGAGGCGGAAACGGTATCCTGTTACTATATAGTAATGTAATACTATATAATAGTAGTAGTGTGTATATAAGACTCGATAAAGATAGAAGATTTTAACTATAATAAGACTCCGTTGTATGTCCGTCTGTCACCAGATGGTGTTGTTGAGAAGCACGAAAATGAAAATCGCACAGTTAATAAAACAAATAAAACATTAACACCATTCTGTTGCAATTTGACATTATCCAACTGCAACGCTATAATTGAAGGTGAGATCTGCACTGAAAGAAATGATTATATTGAAATTATATTCATTTCTTCGCTCTGGTAAAATGAACAACTACTACGATATGTTCGTTTCTCCTAGGAAAAACTGAAAAACGTAATTGCCGTGTGATCCCGGCCTAGAATAGGATCATCCTGGTACTGGTGGTGTCGTACGAGGCGACTAAAGTACGTGTGGTAGAGTCACGTCGCCAGCAATGGCAACACGCATGGGCAGACTCGACCGGATTATTACCACCCCCGGTATTTAAAACCGGCGTGAAGTAGTGGCTCTATGCCACTGCGTTTCGAATCAGGTAATGCCGGGCTCCGGCGCCCAACCCGTCTTACAGGCAGGCAACGCACCTGTAGCTCCTCTGGTGTTGCACGGGGTCGTGGGCGGTGGTAATCACTTACCATCAGGTGACCCGAACGTTCGTTTGCCTTGTCTTTTCCATAAAAAAAAATAATTAAAAAAATGTATGGCGACGGTCCCATGTTATGTATGAAACGACGTTTGAGGCATTTTTGCACTAGTAGGTCGATAGGTCCGATAAAATGTATTATTTATTTATTATTCGCTATATACTTTTTTGCTGATGCTATTTTTGTATCATTGTGATTACCTATTTATATGTTAAGCTATGGACCAAATGGAAAAGTAATGAACCAAATAATCTATCAATATTTTTCATATTTTTTATGATTTTAACTTGATCGAAACTATTTTACGTTAAAAATGTATTTGCTTACATTGACTGATTGATGGCCTTTGCATTTTTAAATCATAGAAGACATATGCAATGACAAAGTAGAAAATATAATGAATGAAACACAGTTAAGACAGTCCATTTCCATTAAGACATTTTTGTTTCTCACTTTCCGTCGAATTATGGAGGCATTGCGTATTGAATGGCGGAAATTAAATATTTAATATTTTTATTTCCAGAGCGACAAAATGAAAATATTAAATATTTCATTTTTCTCGAGTAGGAATCAAACCCACAGCATATCGCGTTTACCAGTCGCACGTTTGTTCCCCTGGCCAGGACATGCCTCATAACAAAATATAGGTAACAAATAGCCTTCATATGAAGATAAAGGAGATATATTTGTTGTTCTCTACACATCTACATATATTTACTATTTACAAATATCCATTTATTTAACCAATAACACAATCTATCTATACATACTATTATATGAAAACAAAAAGTTCACAATAATTGTTGTCAATTTCTCAAAAGAATTTTAAATGCAACGATTAACAAACTTCAGTTAAATACAATGATGTTTACATTAATACATACTAATAGGATTGATTTTCAAATGTCAACAGAAGCCATAGCAGCCATTACTGTGCATCAATCAACTGTAAAATGCATTCCATTATTACAAGCGCTTGGTCCGCTATTAATGGTTTTCCAGTAGTTCAAACCACTTTGTAACCACTGTAAACTCACAATTCACCAACTTCATTTATTATTGTTTGTGTGAAATCGCACGCTATTGATGTTTGATATTTATAATATTACGAGAAATACGTCACATTACGTAGGCTTTATATTATGGTTTGTTAATAAATAGTTTATAAATCAAAATAAATCAGCTTCACGGTATATCCCGCACACAGCAGGATAGGCAGAGGGAACCTATTGTTAAGACACTCCGTTCTCCACTTTCCGCCGAGTTCTGGAGGCATTGTGTGTTGAGTGCGGAACTCAAAGCCGCGCTTTGCCTCTACACCAGAGCGAAGAAAAGAAAATATTTCATTTCCTCGGGTAGGGATCGAACCCACAACCAGTCGATTTTATAGTTACACTTTGTGCTCCTGTGCTACGACTGGCCTCAAATAATAAATAATTATAATAGTTTCTTTTTCACACTTTTTTTTTCGGAGTATATCGAAAACGTAGTGGTACAACACTTTGTCCTCGTTTATGCAAATATTAAAAACATAATTCCTATTCTTGAGAACATTATTATAATAACTTATATCGATAGGTACAAGTGAGCAATAGACTATTATGTGACTATACTGAAAATTATTATCACTTTTGATCATTGTATGTATGTAGAGTTGTTCAATATATTAAATATTGACCAACACATTCGGACAAAAATATTAGTTCTGTTCTTTGTTCTTTTTTATCATGGCACTCCGAGCGCCTATCTTCATATATGTCTTATACCGAGTAGTAAGGTAATAAATAACATGACATTTTGTGAAAATATTTTTTTTTATTTTATAAAGAATGTCTATTGACAACGAAATATAACATTAATTTTAAACTTTAATAAAACCTGATACATAATATTTACAATATTCTTTTGCTTCAAGTTTTTACTTTAAAACGATGGAAATGATCTGTTTTAAATCTAGCATCGATGTGTAACGAAGAGCTAGTGTTTGAAATAAAAGACTGGTCTGTTATCATTGATTGTAACATTTTTAAAATATTTGGACCGTAGTTTGCACGTTTATTATATTAAATTAAATAAACTTTACGCTGCATCCCCTGCTGCACACAGCACGGTAGGCAGACGAAACTTAGTGTTAAGATACTCCGTTCCCCACTTTCCGCCGAATTCTGGAGGGACTGTGTGTTGAGTGGCGAAACTCAACGCCGCCGCTTTACCTTGACACAAGAACGAAGAAATGAAAATATAAATTTAAATAAATATTTCATGTCCTCGAATGGGAATCGAACCCTCAACCAGTCTCGTTTACAGTCACACTTTGTGCCCCTGTGCCATAACTATCATAAATATATAAAATTATATATTTAGTTAACTAAATATATAAATTTATATATTTAGTTATGAAAGTGTATAAAATTATATATTTTATATATTTCGTCAACAAGAAATTCGTGCCGTTCAAATATATTATGCCCAAATGCTTTTGTTCAATAGAACAAAATAGCTACAACTACTTCGAATACAAATTGGAATGTGTAATAATATTATTGCATAATATATGTTATTTCTCATACAAATTGTTCGGGATCCCTAAATTCAAGGCATCTGGAGGCGGTGGACTGAATAATAGGATTATACAGAGGGTAGAGGTAGGCAAGTGTTTGCCCCGTATTGATTTTAATAGGTAATAAGATTGAGAGGCGATTAGGTGACTTTAGATACTATGCATTGTCTTCAAAAGTAGTTTTTCTCAAAATAATAAAATAACCTAGAAATATAAAGCTTATATATAAATACATATTATGTAGGTAAAGTTACATTTCGTACAACGTCCCACTAAGTATTACGCAACCCGAACAGAGTTACTTCATTAATTTTATAAATTGATTGATGTTTAGCGAGTGACTAGAGGAAACTATTATGTTGCTTTATTTGAATTTACCACGTAATAGGTTTGAGCCTTTGTTGATTATGAGTAATTTATGTAACCCTTAACCAATGATTAGTTATTAAAGTTAATTTCAAAATATGAATGTTTATTTTTTAAATGACAATTACAAGATTTGTCTCTGGATAGAGCGGATAAAGAGTAATGATTTTTAATTATATTCTCCCAGCATACCCTGTAAAATATGTATGTAAGAGGTCGACCAAAAAAGGGAATTACCAATTTTGGTAATTCCCTTACTCCAACTCCTCTTTCTCTATACCTTGATGGTTATTTAACCATCAAGGTATAGAGAAAGAGGAGAGCGTCCGTCAACTTTATTAATTTAATATTGAAATAAATAAATGTACAATGCAAGCATAATAGTATATATTTGTTGCACTTCAAACTAAGTTGGACTCTATAAAGCTCAAGATGTTTAAATTTGAACGAACGGTTACAGTCGAAGAGCAGTTGCAGTCGTTGAGTACTCCTTGTGTACATTAAAGCTGCTACAATTTTAGCTCTATTGTCGTCGTAACGACAAACTTAATAATTTAAAATTAACGTTTATTTTTTTTTGTATATTTATTTTGTCTATTGTAAAATCTATTTAAATTTGTTAATACACATTCAGACTTATTTTAACATATTTTTTAAATTATTCAATTATATGTAACTTCGATCAACTAAATACACTAGATAACAGATTGCATACAAATACGGCTCAAAAATATGGCAACAGTTAATATAATTAGAAATTCAAAATATTATAACATACAGACTTTATAACATAAGATCATTTCATAAAATCAAACCTTATAACAGTGTATTAAGGCTTAGTTTCGTATAGCGCTTAATGGATATAAAATATTTTACTTCACAATATTACCGATATACAAAAAAAATCTTTCAACTGTTTTTAACCCTCTGCTACTGACGTGGTATTTATTGCCATTGACACTGTGAAATATAAAATTCGATTTATTACCACTGATTTTCAAATTACACTTCGGATAGTGTGTGACAGGTGGCCGTAGGGGGCCCATGGGTACATAGAGGGAGAAAAATGACCATGAGATTAGCGTTAAGATTACCACCATCTCAGTAAAATGGTTATATTTCGCTTTATTTTAAAATTTAATTTTATATACATAAATAATATATATTTATACTTATATTAAAAATAAAAATATAAAATTTTGCTTCTATAAAATAGTCAAACCTGACAAAGACTTCTCTTGTTATCATAATCGAAAAATGGAAAATAATACTACTATGTCAGTATAATTGTAAAAATTAAGCCACGTCAGTCGCAGAGGGTTAAAATAAAACATAAAAGTCATGGATTCACTTTGTTGACTATAGGTTGACAAGCTTAGTATATTTACTAAAATTAAATTTAGGAAATTTTTCAACACGATAAATTTAGTCATAAAAAATCTTAACTACCATACTGTTTAATATCTGTGGGATGTGGCTACTAACGTGCGGTTGCTGGATCCCGATGCGAGGAGGAGGCGTTCCACTCGGGGAAATGAAAGATTTAATATTTTACTTCCTCGCTTTGTTTCGCTAATGACCGAAACGACTAACGAGAAAAACGCCGCGTTAATTTCTGGCACTCAACACGCAATACCTCAAGCATTTGATAGAAAATGGGGACCGGAAATATCTTAATAGGGAACGAAATGTCTTAACCCGATAGTCTTAGGTTCCCTCTGCCTCTGTAAGTAATAAAGAAACACATAGCGGCAATAGTTCAAATTCGTACTTTAGAAAACGTATAAAAACTTGGATCAACGCATCAACGGATTGAGTCGCAAAATGATTTGTTTAGCTACTTTCCATTCTTAGTCTTATCTTTAATTAGTTTATCTTATCCTTTTTTTTATCTAGTTTTTTTCCTTCCAGATGGCGAAACGTTTATGTAATCCCTATTACTAAAATTTCTAATCCTACTTCCTATTCTCATTAACACCCTATCTCGATCCTATCTTTTCTTTCAAAAGTTTTAGAACGCGTAATTTATGGTCAACTTTCATCTCATCTCCCCAAATATCAAATCCTTTATCCTTTTCAATAAGAATTCCGAGCCGGCTATAGTACAACTACTGCACTGATTAAAGTTTGTTACGACATATGGCAAAGAAAAGACAATAAGCAAATTAATTATAATCGCCCTTCTTGATTTCTCTAATGCTTTTAACGCCGTAGACTACGATATACTTCTTGCTGTCTTAAAACCTATAAATATCTCGCCCGGTGCTATTCTTGTTGCTATAATAAAGTATTAAATAAATAAAATAAATGTTTATAAGGTCGTCGTGGTGCAGAGGCACAGCGTCTGACTGTAAACGCGATAGTTGTGGCTTTGTTGTATTTTTGTTTGTTGTAAACAGAAGATTAGGGAACGAGGCCACAACTGTGCCGTCTCTGGCAACAAGCGTAGTGTTCAGTTTCAGCACTCAACACAAAACGACTTAAAAATTGGGAAGAAAGTAGCGAACAGTGTCTTAACATAAGGTTCCCTCTGCCTACCCTGCTATATGGAGGATATAGCGTAGTAGCAGTAGATTTTTTACAACTAGTTAAATATATATTGTTACAATTTAGCTATTTTTACCCTTAATTAATATAACAGGTTCATTTTGGTTTTATATGTATTAATTTATAATACCTCTGTCGTTTTATAAATAACTATAGCAAGTTAAACTACCCTCTCATGCTTCGGTGTAATAAAACTTATCTATCTGTTATTACTTTGATCAGATCACCCAGACAGTTTATAGCTATATTTAATCAAAATTGAAGGACTCCTTACCTCTTTATGGCTTGTTAAACAACGAAATTTGTCCTTAATCTTATAAAAGACAGACTTATTTCGTTATATTACTAACTCAAAATACTTAAACTGATATTAATAATTAAAAGATTTACTACTTCGACAAACTTTCAATAAAGTATAGCAGGAAAACATACATATTTTTTAAATTAATATATTGGTAACATTGAAATAAAAATACATAAGAACATTTATTTATTAGGTGTAACTGCCTGTAGGTAATAGAATTCAAAGAAATAATACCAATAACCAAATATAACGTTTATTTGATGTTATATGCGTGATAGATATGATGTCACCGTATTATGTCGTTGTCCCATTAACTAGAGTCGTTGCCAATTTCAGTATTTGTTAGTATACTCGCTTCTGTGCGCGACTTCACTTAAATTATTATTTTTTATTTATTTATTTTTTAATCCTCCAAAAAACAATTTAATTAAAAAAATATGTGAAATAAATTATTTTTTGTAATTTACTATATTACTAATCATACTTAAGAATGAAAATGATTTGTAAATAAATAAAATGAAAATAATTTTCATTTTTAAGAATGAAAATTATTTGTATACGAACGAATTTTATTCTTATACTTATATTAGTGGGCGCGCGCGGCTTCGCCCGCTTATTTGGACACTTAGGGGTGAATTCTAAAAAAACCACGAAACACGTGTTCAATAAAATATTTTTAACAGTCTGAATTAATTTTTTTATAAAAATCGGTGGTGATTTAAAGATTTTTCCATACAAACTTTCAACTCCTTATTTGCACCCTTAGGGGGTGAATTCTAAAAAACCATGAAACACGTGTTCAATGAAATATTTTTAAGTCTGAATTATCAAATTTTATAAAAATCGGTGCCGATTTAAAAAAACACCATACAAACTTTCAACCGCTATTTCATCCCTTTAGGGTTAAAATTTTTCAAAATCCTTTCTTAGTGGATGTCCAGAATATGAAAATAAACGTCTGCCCAAATTTCACGTTTCTACCATCAGCGGTTACGGCTCTGCGTGCGTCATACCTCAGTCAGTCAGCACAAGTCCTTTTATATATATAGATTATAGGTAGGTACACTAACGTTTAAGTATTAATTAAAAAAAATATAATTTAATAAAATTTATAATTTAATGCCTTATCTTGTTGCGTGTTACGAAGTAATTTTATTTATTTTATGCTTGTGTATGTTTGATTTTATTAAGGGTTTGATTAGGCACAATCCATAGTCTAAGCAATAGTGTCTAGCTTCTCCTTATTTTACTACAGACGATAAACAGGCAAGTATAGTATATATTTCTATTTATAACATATATAAATGCTCAGAAGTATTAAGCAAAATGTTCAAATATTATTAAATTATAATACCATTTCAAAATTGTTTATTGTTCTATATTGACGAATATTTTCTACGTAATATATTTAAAAAAGAATAGTTTAGGAGAGTTAAGTATGCTTAATCTATAAATAACTCAAAATAAAATTCTTTTTTTGTTAAGTTATTATGTTAATATTTTTGCATTATAGTATTTCATATTTTTATTATTTCACTTTTAGTTCTGTCCAATTATTACCTAAGAAAAAAAATATTCTATACTGACAGATATGCACTTTTAAATGTATTTTTCTTTGACGTAATAAACTTTAAGGTGCAAAGAAAATTACCTAAAGTTATATACTGTCATTATATTTTATAATAATATAACAGTAATAAAGAACTGTACATTTCTAAAAGCGCATAAGTTTCACAATAAAAATCTGTTCGGTCTCGATATTTATATATATAGGATGGAAAATAGAAAACGAAATATGTAAACGCTAGGTTCCCTATGTCTAACGTACTATGCGGGGAAAGTGTGAAGCTGCAAAAAACATATCTAAAGATATTTAATATTCTTCTATTAGATTCAACAAGTCACTTTTATTTACGGCCCACATAATGGCGCACTTTACGAGTACGAGTAATGTAATGTAGAAGTGGGTGTGAATGACACGAATCCTTTGGATTAGACGAGGTTATAAGGAGTTCAAGTGAACACGTCAATGTATGAAGTTACATACATTTCTACATAAACATGTAGTGGTGATGGTGAATAATAAAAAATTTACTAACGGCTAACGGTGATATTCAACACTACTTTATCGTACAGATAGTGTAACTGCATGTACCTTGGAGATAAAAAAAAATGCATGGCAATACACATAAATAACGTAGTTAATTATGAATAATACAATCTTCATATTTTTAATATCATATTAAACGTGACTAGTTCATGTATTGGCATCCCGAGTGTCGCAACCGTCATCTCATCTTTATAGTGGGTAATGGCGGCTTACCTTGCTCCATCAGATTTCCACCTGTTTCGGTCATTGCAGAACTCTTTACGAAGCATAAACCTAAACTGAAAAGAACTCTGTTAACACTACCTGTCAGATTTTTTAATCAAAAATCTTAAAATTTCTACAGAAATAGGATCATGCCACTTCCCACAAGATGGCAATAAGTCATTGATTAAAACGGCACATACATATTATAAATAAAAAAATAATTATACCTAAAAAAAATATTTTCCTTTGTATGAACAATACGAAAATACTTTTGCCCCGAGCTTATATACTAAACAGAACATAATATTTAGAATGATATAAAGCAATAACAAAGATAACAAAGGAACAGAGTAAAAGCGCATCGAGTGGTAAGCATCGACTGTTAGATCTTCAATATGCTGTCGACAAAAGGATACTGGCCAGTCAACGGCAGCGACGGCTTTCATATATAAATAAACTAAATACGAAATTTAATTAAATATATAAATTCTAGTTAATTATATTATATACGTATGTATTCGTGTATCAAAATATGAAATTATAAATGTATTAAAATATTGTCATATATTTAAACGATAAATGTAAATAATAGTTCCCTATTATAGTATTGTAGTATTGGATATTTTGTACTGAGTAAATTACCTTATGAATAGGTAAAAGAAAATTTTACAATATATTAGATTCTTATTTTTAAAGTGAATTTAATTGACGGTGGCAGCGTAGGATATATTTATGTATGTGGTTTGTAAAATATTGTATTTTGTGTATATCATATTGTTAGCTCGCCGAATAAATGCCAAAGAACAATTTGCTGAACACTGGTGCTTTACTGGTGCAATGTGATTTAAATAGTTTTGAAGTGAAATAATAGTCACAAATTATTTAACACGTAATACTTTATTGATGTTGAATGTTCAACGCTCGATACAAAAGTGAGCTTCATAATTATACCGGCGGCAACGTCACTTGTCATGCCAATCATATTTTTTATGTAGGTAGTTGGGAAATAATATAAAATAAAGTACCCTAATGAACATATAATAAACAAATAAGTAATAAATAGCTATCATTCGGCCAATCCTGACAAGTGACGCGACCCCGCGTTACCATTTAAAAAAAACAGGATAATAGTGAAATTATACAAAATCCAACCAAAAAAAAAGAATTACACAANTGAGTACATTCATCATCAATATATATTTTATTAATTTAACATACAAAAAAAACACTGATAAATAGCACCAGCAACTCTGTACAATATGTACCAAATACTATATGTATTTTTTTTATTAAATCATTGCCAACAATCAATGACACAATAAATCTTAAACAACAAATAAATCTATTTACTATGTATATTATCCAAATTTAACATATAAAACTAACTCGTTTGATAGTGACTTTGAAAATATATTAATGAACAATTCGTTCAACCATAAGTAGTTGAATATACTTATTCAATGTGATACTGCCCCTTTTATATATTTTATTTATACTACTACTACACTATTGGAACAAATTATTACCTTAAATTATAAATTAAATCTTATATAGTTTCTTTTGTTTTTATTTTAAACATAATTAACATCTTTAATTCTGTACAGTTTATAAATATAACAATTATTACTTTTATAGTTATTATACCAAATCTTAGGTTCTTTCATTTATACATATTCATAATACACATTATTAAATCAAATGTTACAATTATTACTTACTAATATATGCTCGAAACAATAATAGGTACATTCTCCTACAGTAAATTATATATTTTTATTTATTTAAAATAATTGCTTAATTAACTTGATTAAGCACCATGTAGCAATTATTCTAATAATCTATTTTAATCACATTTACATGACTGCATTTAACTTAGTGTTGTATCACCATGTAAAATTATTGTTCTAAATTTTTTCATCTGCCTTTTCTCATTATCAACAAACAACATGTAAATAAGATATATATAATAATTTTAAATTGAAAATATATATTATAACAAATCTTGTAATAATAATTATTTAAGTATTAATTTAAGTATAAAATCTAATCTGCTATTTTTCTTGCTCTGAGATTATTCGCTCCCCTACTGTACATCGTATTTTATCTATATATATACACATATATATACACATATATACACACACATATATATATATTTTAAATCATCACAACAATCTAAATGTGGTGCTTCTAAAAACAGTAATTCTTCATTAGTTTTATAAATTATTACATTCGGCCTTTCTATAAATGTTTGCCCAAGAATGATAGGTATTTTCATATATTGATCGGGCACAATAATTACATCAATCTCAGCACTTATACTGCAAATTTCTATCAAAGCTCGTTGAATGTCTAATCCTCGTACCATGTTATTTCCGAAACCTCGTAAATTAGGCGTATTTGAAGACTGAGACCAGTTTAATAATATATCTTTAGCGTCAGATTCTCGTACTAAGGTACAACTACTGCCTAAACCTACAAACGCAAGTTTCTGAAAACCATTAATTTTTATTGTCTTATATCAGATCCATCATGGGTTGGATTAATTCACATTACTCTATTAACAGAGTTATCCTTAGTAGAATCAATTTTATCATCTTTTATTTCAGTGGGTAAGACCCGTCTAAAGCAATCTTTTGTAAAATGCCCGACTCTGTGACAAAACTCACACTTTTTCATTTGCTTGGAGCACTTTGAGCTAATATGGCCAAATTCTTCACAATTAAAACAACGTACAGATTCCAGTTCTTTTTCAGTACCAGCATTTAAACTAACTAGATTTTTATAAGTATATTGAGATAAATTTGTATTCTGAAATTTAGATTTTTGTGTCTGCCATTCACTGACCGCAATGGTTCTAAGATAACTTAAAAGTTTTTCCGGCTCATTGAACATACAGGCACTAGCACTCATTCTTACAAACTTGTCACCAAGGCCGTGTATGAGACACCTTACAGCTTTTGAGCCTGTAATCTCACACTTGTTTAACAAAGCAAGTTTTTCATAATAATAATTATCAAACGATTGTCCAAATTTACACCGAACTTTCAACATTTTTTTCAATAAATCACCATAATTTTCATTTGAAGGAAAAGCCGCCTTTAATTTTATTTTCCCTCTTCCCATGTAAATAGCAGAGAGGGTAAGCCCTGATACCATTTTTTGGCCAATCCTACTAACTTAGGTAGTGCGTAGTGACAAGTTTGTCTGTCGTCCCAATTGTATATTTTTACACATTCATTTATTTTATGAATCCACCATTCTATATTTTGACTATCATCTGAAGGGTCAAATTCAGGGACCACGTTAAAGTTCGCTGTAATATATATGTAATATATATTGCGGAATTGGCGGAGTATTTCCTCGGTCGTTTTTCTGAACCGGTCGCAACGACGATACGTGCGTCGCTCGGAGCCTACTACGACGATCTCGTCTATACCTACTGCATTTTGAAGAAGATAGAGTCTGCTTCGATCTACGAGACCGTCGACTATAATCTGAATTACTACTACTATGCCTATGTCTGCTAGATTGCGAACTATTATCTGAATAACTACGTCGACGTTTACGGTGGCGACGCGAATCACGTTTATTATGAGAACAGGATTTTCGATTTGGGTTCATTGTACTTTAGTAAAATTTTATATATAATATCAATTATAAAACTTGGACAAAAAAAATACTTGAGAACAGGAAGTGAAACAAAAAATTACAATAACCACCAAAATATAACAAAATGATAATAATAATATATATAAATAACAAAAAGAAAAAAAAAGAACTACCTAATAACAAGTAATGACACGTCACACATACACACATACTTCAAAACTTAAAACTTATTTATTTATTTTAGCTTAACTTGTTGATAACTATTTTCTTATTTTAAATTCCTTGATTCACTAAATGTATATAATCATTGAAACATAGATTATCCAGTTCGATAATAAATAAAAATAATAGTACAGTCTATATTAAATATACCGTATCCTGATTTACAACGTAGGTACCACTAAAAATATGAATTCATCAATCACTGCACTATTACCAATTTCACTAATATCACTGACCTTACAATCCATTCGGGCTTCTTCAATACACGAATGCAACAGCGTCAGGCTGGTACGTCCAGGGTGACCACAAGATGTTATGGTACACAGGTTTCATCCCCGCTTCTGAATTTGTTAGCTCGCCGAATAAATGCCAAAGAACAATTTGCTGAACACTGGTGCTTTACTGGTGCAATGTGATTTAAATAGTTTTGAAGTGAAATAATAGTCACAAATTATTTAACACGTAATACTTTATTGATGTTGAATGTTCAACGCTCGATACAAAAGTGAGCTTCATAATTATACCGGCGGCAACGTCACTTGTCATGCCAATCATATTTTTTATGTAGGTAGTTGGGAAATAATATAAAATAAAGTACCCTAATGAACATATAATAAACAAATAAGTAATAAATAGCTATCAATATTGTATTGTATTTTTTTTGTTTCCACATTTATCTATTAATTTAAATTGGATCGAGAACACCTACACAACTTTCGCCCACACAACAAGATTGACTGGTAGAGATTGCTTTTTAGCGTTAAGCCCGCCTTTTGTACATGCATTTTTTTATTTCTAAAAATGTGTACAATAAAGAATAAATAAATAGCACAAAAAACCTGGTTTACTTGAAATACTTTATTAAAACTAACTGATAATTAATGAGGTTAAATTTGGTCAAAGTACGAAACAAAAGTGATTTTTCTTTTATCAAATAATTTTAACTATTTTTAATTCTCTATGATAAGTGCAGGAAATGAAGTGGAAAGCCTTGGTCATTTCCGGATTGCGTAAGAACATAAAATATCTGAATATTTAAAAATTTATATTTAAATAAAATATTCAAAATTTGTTTTTTAAATATATGTGTAAAATAAAACTGTACATCAATTTAAAAAAGTGCACATATTTTAAAAACGTTGATATTCTTCTGAATATGCTCTAAAAATATAAAAGTAATATTTTTAAGATTATTGGACTGCCAATATAATAATACTCGTAAACGAAATTATGGCATTTTGTAATCTCTTCGATCCTGGTAATGATTTTTTTTTATTTTAAATAACGTTGTTCATAAGCAACGCACTATCTTATAAGAAGATGTAATAGATAAATTGTTCGTATAATATTTTATCTATATGACTACACACACATATACTATAGCACATTTGTTTCATATTTTTTTAGATATATTATATAGTATAAATTAGTCATCTTCTAAAGTACCTTGTAAAAAAAGTTAAAAACGTTAATTGAATGACCACATACTTAATTCCTGAAAACTAATTTAAACCTGAACAACCCAGATAGCACTTGGTCGCACTTTAGAGCAATTTCAGTTAGAAACTAGAGTTTGGACGAGACACAGAAGGTTAAAAGGTGATATTTTAACGTAACTCAGGTAATATAAGTTTATATATATATATATATATATATATATATATATATATATATATATATATATATATATATATATATAAAACACAACATAATGTAATGTGCATACTTCGTCAGTAAAATGCTTTTTCTTTTCCTTAGCAAGTGATAAATAATAATGTTAAAAAAGTACAACAATACAAAAACAATACTTTAGGGAGTATTATGTCTGACTTATAAATAATTTATAATCGGAAAAAATATATTATAAATTAAAAAATCTTTTTAAAAACAACCTTCCTAGATTTTTTTAACATGGTGTTCTGGATTTTTCAATCAAGCCCTTTCATTTGTTACCCATATCATAATATTTTAACGCGATATTTAAATCTTTTAAGCAATACCCATTACATTTGATCTTATCTTGTCTGTACCACTTTATGTGACAAGGCAGATCATAGTAAAATACGTTAGTGCGCACGAGTGTTGCTTGCACACGTCATCACCCATTTGATCCAGTGATGTGATAAAAATCATATTTGTTACTATCTAATAAAGGGTCCAGTGGCTCATAAATATTGATCTTTTATACCTTATCTTTTATCGGTAACCTGAATTTAATTAAATCTCCTAATACGTCATAGTGGACATTTTTGTTTATTTATAGTTTATTGGATTAATTGTGCCACCCTAGCTCTATGGTTGATAAAAACAATGAATGAGGTTATAGAGCCATCAAATATTGATATTAAAGAAATAATATGTAGTCTACTTGTAAAATATGGCAAACCAATTTGATTTGTTTCTCCGTACTCTTCTATTCTTACTGATGAGGCCTTATTTCTTTAAAGTAGATTCAATATTTTTATTTTGATTGAATTAGATGGACGGAAAGTGTAAGAAAAAATAATGTTATAAAAACATTCTCTCTGGTTTTATTATCACTAGATAGATACATAAAATTTTATTAACCTATCATAAACAAGTAATTTAATTATAACCAAAATTTACATATATATTATATATTGTTAATATATTATATATGAATACAATAAATAATAAACATACGTACGTTTATCGATAGAAAACGATTTACGAGTATATTGCCTGCCGAAACATTAGGCGGACATTTTCAATATCGACGCGATCATTGAACTGAATAATAAGACAATACAACATTAACACTTCGCTACGATCGGTATATAGGGTAATATACAAGAATCTTAATTTAGTGTAATATTACTAATATTATTTTTAATAATATTTTCATTATTTAAAATTAAATAAATATAAGAAGTTACATTTAAATATGGAACTAAATATATCATGTAACGTTGAGGTAGAAAGAAACTATTGGAGTCTACAGATATCACTCCTTTCTGCGCTGCTCCGATCCAAACCAGCGACCACATTGAAAGGGAAACAAACTTTACCATAATAGAAATAAAATACAATAATTATGAAAAAATACCATATTTTCAAGTCGTTTTATTAAATTAAATAATTCAATTACATTCTATACATTACTATATACAATATACATTACTTTGAGAAAAAAAAACCATACAAAAGTAGAGTTAATTTTGTGCTACTTTACTGAGAAAAAATCCTAAACTATCTTTAACGATTAAGGAAATTCAATTTGTTTTGACTTTTCTCTTATCTCACACAATTTCGGCTCTACAATAATAAATTATTTTAGGATGGAAACTTAAGAATTTATAATTTATTATATGTATATAAATGATGTTATCTACAAAATTATAAATTATATATGTCTGCCGTAAAGAAACATCTTAACAAAACTTCAATATCAGTATAATTCCAGCCTTTTATCCGAACACTTCTCCGCTGACAGAAACAGCTATTAGCACTAACAAGATGAAATTGCTCACGGACAATACTCAATAGTTCTTTAAGAGCCACTACAAATCTAAAGGTAGTTACTTATATGTATGTCAAAAATCATGATTACTTTTAAAGATTTATCTAATACTTATACAAATCAAATAAATTAAATCAGCTTCACACTGTATCTCGCAGGGTAGGAAGAGGGAACTTTGTGTTAAGACACTTCGTTCCCCACTTTCCGCCAAGTTCTGGAGGCATTGCGTGTTGAGCGTTGCCTCGACACCAGAGCGAAGAAATGAAAATATAAATATAAATAAATATTTCATCTCTTCGAGTGGGGATCGAACCCACAATCACTCGATTTTACAGTCACACTTTGTGCCGCTGCGCCACGACTTTTCTAAATCTAATATACATTTACACTTTATCTGGCAGATATTGCAAGAAAGGCAGAATTTTTCGTCCAAATTCGAAACATTGCTTGTTCAACGCCGCGGTTTCTCTTGTCAGAGCGAGAAAATGAAAATAATTCATTCTCCGAATGGAGGTTCGTCATACAACCTTCGCATTTACAGGAGAATAGTGTCCCATTGTCCCATGTTGGCATCTAATAATTCAAGATAAGATAAGTCAAGACATGTATAAAATATTTAAATATATTATGACTACAGTACGAAAAAAATAGGGTATGCATATGTATTTGTGTTTAAAAATGCACATTTTCATAAATATAACACAAATATAATCAGTATCAACAGAATAGAATTGGATAAAGCGTACATATACGAGAGTGACACTGTCAGTAAAAATAACAGACGCGCCCTTCAGTGTTTTGGGTTAATAGGAAATAAATGAAGTAACGCTTTGTTTCTATCGCTTAAGCAAGTGAATTGTATAAATAGCCTTTAGCTTTTTCAATATTTCAGTACGTATGAATATAAATAATCATACCAAAAGCAAAAAAATGTTAAAAACTCATCATAGTTCAATAGTAGTAGTACACTACACAAGTAGGTCTATGCTTTGTGGTGACTATTCACTACTGGACCTTTTATTTATTATTTGAATTCGCTTTTTAGATATTTTGATGGTTTAAAACTTTTTATATTGAGTTCCATATCATTGAAATTCATATGGTAGATCAGATTGAACTTTATTTGTTTGGATTAAACAATAGTTGTGTACATCAAAGGCGATATAGATTAAAGTTATGTATGGATTTATTAAATATGAAGTTGTTTTTTAATTTATATATTTTTTTAAATAAATTTCATCCTGTAAAGTAACTTAGATGGAGAGCGTAGTGACCTGCATTTCCCATTTTCCGCCGAATTTTCAGGACATTGCGTGTCATGTGGTGAAACTCAACGCCTCGCTTTGTGTTGTGACTTACTAGAGAGAGGAAATGAAAATATTAAATAATTTCTCAGTTTATATATAGGCAACTACTTTGCAAAGTGTGAATCCAAGGATGTGATTTGCCACCAAGTTGCAGATATAGTGTTCCACATGTAAGGCAAATAATTAAACTCAATTCTTAAAACAATAATAAAACAAAAGTTTTTGCAAACTTTGCTTACCCTCTGAGTCTAGGTATCTTTTAAAGATAAATTTACAAAATTTCATGAAAACTCACACTTGTTGTTTTTTTAAAATACGAAAATAACAAAATTTATGTTAATTATTGGAAAAACAGCAAATTAAAAAATATATGGTATCTATCAATCTACTATAATATATTTATTAATTTATATACATATAATTTCTTCTTTGGCTCACTTGCCGTCGGCTTTTTACGATGGTCGACTAGCCTCAATAAGAATTGTTTTTGTGATTTATTTCCGACCGATTTGTTGAGCTTTTGTAATCAAAGCTATTTCTCTTTCTGCTATTATAACATTGACTATCTTTAGAACATTCACAATCCGTTATAGAGAATAATTTTCCTACTTTACACCATGGATCTCAACCAATTTAAAGAAAGTCTTTGTTTTCTTGTAAACAAAATAGCTTATATAAATTCCTTGAAAGTCTGGATTGCGATTTTATCTTCAGTAACTTAAACTCCTTTGACATCTACATCTGAGTAGTTGTTCAACCTATGCTAACCTAACTACCTATACTAAATCTAAATTATTTTTTGAACCCATTGACTAACAGGTGCCTCATTTTAAAACAGAACATAAAGATATTGACAAAAATACAAATCGACTACACGATTCATTCTTTTCAATTTACATTATGCGGCGATTTACGTACTTCCCCCAAATATGAGCCCGATATATATGGCCGCCCGTCTAGGTTAAAGGATCAGATTAGTAAAAAAAATTGATCATCTGAAATTCTCGAACGCGTCAGACTAAGATAAGAGTAAGTTAGTTACATGCTAAATCGTGTATATTCCACTAATCTGACAATTTGGGAGTAACGTAAAGAAGCGGGAGGGCTACAAAGTTGTAAAAAGAAACGTTGTCTCGACATTCTCGAGTGTGGCTAATTTTTTTTTTTTTATTTTGAAGGGAATAATTCAAGGATTACGAAAAATATATAATCTGGCGAATTCCACAAGCCGAAGTAATAAAAATTGATCGATAAAGCTTAATGCAGCTACAAGTTGCCTATATTCTTCTCAGATGATGAAATCGAGTCAGAGGAGGAAGATGATTCTACCGATGAATCTCCATCGTCAAAATCATAAAAAAATAATCAGGAGACAATCAAATTAAAAAATTTAACAATTCTCAAAACAAAAATCCTATTATTTTCTTATAAACTTGTAATATTTTTTAGAGTTTATAATTTTATATCTTTTTTAGAGTATGACTGTAAAACCGACTGGTTGTGGGTTCAATCCCCATTCGAGGAGATGAAATATTTACTAATAAATACTTTGGTGTCGAGGCAAAATCGCGCCATTAAGTGCTGTCACTCAACATTCAATGCCTTCAAAATTTGGTAGAAAATGGGGAACAGAGTGTCTTAACATTAGATTCCCTCTGCCTACCCTGCTGTGTGCGGGATACAAAGTAAAGCTGATTGGTTCATTTTATTTATTTAAAAAAATATTAATAATTGTCAGACTAAGCAAGTCCCTTCAGATAATCGTCAGATTATGATATAGCACGTCTATGGCATGAAGATGAACCATATATATCTTAATCTGACGCGCTTGAGTATTTCAAAGTGACGATTTTTTTTTTTTTTTGAGGTTATTATATAAGAGCTTTTTTCAGGTTCACTTAACATCCCCTCAGAAAATCTGACGCGCTCGATGATTTTTTTCTTTTTTAACTCTTACGTACGACCACGTCCATCACGGAAACAGTCAGATTAAGATATTTACATTTTTAAGAATACGTAGGGAATTAATGATATCAATATCTGACGCGCTCGAGTAAGTCCATGCAACAGTTTTTTTTACATTTTTGAAAATCTATAGCCGCTCATCCCACCGATCAAAAGATATGTATTGTATGACATTTTTTTTTGTTATCATCTAAGCTTCACAACCCAATAGGTCTCTACGACGCCCGAGTAAATCCCGAAAGTCCCTTCTTCGGCTCCCGTACTATAAGGCATAGGTAATTTTGTCAATTAAAAGGTATATTTCAAGACCATACATTTTCCATCGACTTTACCAGTTCATATTCATTAAGTTTTTAGGACCCGGAATCCGAAGTTATCACCAGTTTTAGGGACTGGTAATAACTTCAGTCATCATCCGTTAGTAAAGGAATGAAAGTTTAAGTAGCTCTAGCATAAGTTGAAGAGATAAGAATGTATTTAATCATGACCACGTATTATTCCTCCAGAAATCTCTAATCTTAATTAAATTTTGCATATGTATCTTTGGTAGCACTGAGACTCAGGACAAATGCAAAGTCATATGAAAATCACAACTTGTGAAAAATTAAACTCCGTAGGGCGTAGGCACTCATTTCATATATAATTAACAACAAATATAGGTTTGTATTGATTTTTAGGTTCCGTATCTTATAATGTAAAAACGAAATCCTTATATTATTACTTTATTGAGGCCGGTCGTGGCGCAGCGGCACGAGGTGTGACTGCAAAACCGACTGGTTGTGGGTTCGATCCCCACTCGAGGAGATGAAATATTTACTTAAATTTATATTTCCATTTCTTCGCTCTGGTGTCGAGGTTAAGCGCGGCGTTGAGTTCTGCCACTCAACACGCAATGCCTCCAGAATTCGGCAGAAAGTGGGGAACGGAGTGTCTTAACACTAGGTTCCCTCTGCCTACCCTGCAGTGTGCGGGACACAGCGTGAAGCTAATTTAATTTATTTTTTTTAAATCCTTATATGATCACTTTGTTATCTGTCTGCCCGTCTGTCAAGAATATTTATCTCAAGATCAGGTGGAGGTATGAAACTGAAATTAATAAAAAATATTTAAATCTATGTTCTCCTCAAGAAAAAACGTATTTTCTACAATACGAATATTTATGCATTGATTTTGGTACATTAAGTATAAAATTCGCCGCATAATTCAAAGCTACACTTTCGATGAATTTTATACAAAATTAAGCAAAAACTATGCCTAAATCTTTTGAGTACGTTGCCTTTAGAAACTTGATTTTTCTTGTGCTCCAAAGGTCAATAGACCTGAATATTTTATATTAATTTCGGCGTGATACCACATTTTAGACAAATAACAAAGTAATCCTATAAGAGTTTTGTTTTTTGAGTTACGGACACCCAAAAATGTAATAAGCACAACCGGAATAATGTTTTCTTTCAAAGTTCATTATAATAAATTGTAGAGTATTATCAAAATATTTTAAAGGGATAAAATTAACATTTTCTGTAAGTACAAATTAACTTGTTTATCAACCAATAGCTTAAAATATTTTATCAAATATAAGCGTCCAAGAGTACTCCGCTATAGCCTTTAAGAAATATTTACCAAAGCAAGAACCTTTCAATGACCCTTAATTTCTTAAGGGTCATTGAAACACCAAAGCTTTTTAAGTGCCATTTACACCCTAAGAGTATATAACAAAAAAACTGGTAACGCCATTAGTTATGATCGAATAATAACCATAATTTGTATCTATACTTATAATAAAATGGTAACGGATTGATGTCTGTACATGTAAGATATACAGGATGGAAGTGTCCGCACCACTTTAAATGAAACCATAGTTTTAACTACTCCATAAAAGACTAATACAATTTTTTTTTCCAATTTTGTGTTTTTTTTTCAAACAAAATAAATAATAAAATTGACGTTTTAAAATAAAACGCAAAGTTCAAAGTTACTTAGCCTTTAGTAGTATCTTTGTAGTAGTATGTGTTTACGTTATCTTTGCGAAACTGCGTCACACGAAATACAAGTATGGATAAACATCGTGAAATGATAAAAAAATCTTACGTCTAAACTGTTGAGTTATCTTGATTAATTTCTTTAGGTATGGGTTTGAAATATTTTACCCTATATGCTATTTCCGTAAAAGGAGCGTTGCCTCTTCCACTTGTATAAGAAAAAATATTATTGGAAGCCTGTATTATATATAATAGAGCCTATAATAATGTTCAAAACAATGGTATTTAATTTTTTTATCTGTCCGTCTGTTCGTCCGTTCGTCCGTTCGTCCGTTCGTTGTTCGTTAATATTTTCATTTCTTCACTTTGGTAATAAGGCAAAGAGTGGTGTTGAGTTGAGCGTCCGCCATTCAATTCGCGATTGAGAAAGTGGTCATTGTCTTAAATAGATTGCCACTGCATACACTGCTGTATGCGGGATATTAGATAAAGCATACAAAAAAAATAACTGTTTATATATATCTATACATATAAAAAAATTAAAGAATCTGTTTGTGATATCAACATATCTGTGTTTTTCCAAGTGCAAGTTTTTGTTTATGTGTCTTTCTGTGTATCCGTGCTAACCTCTGGACGAGCTGAACCGATTATTATAATAGATTTTCATTTCCCACAAAACATCATAAATTAATTTAAGAAATACTAAAAATGAGATAATGAATTTCCAAAAATCATTGGTTTATAGCTGTAGACCCCAACACGTGATCCATTTCGGGTGGAAAATGGAATTTGCAACGATTTTGGTCTCGTTGACATAAACTGAACTGTACTTGTAAATGTTTGAACACTCAGATTCATTCAGTTTGTTGAAGATGAATATTGCCTGAAATTATTTTTGTAGCTTAATTTTTGATATGAGGAGGCCTGACGTGGCGCAGGGGCAGTGCTACTGTAAACACAACAGTTTGTGGGTTCGATTCCCACTCGAGGAAATGAAATATTGAATATTTTATTTTCTACGCTCTAGAAACGTGGCAAACGCGATGGTGAGTTCTGCCAAAAAATGGGAAATGGAAGTGTCTTAATGGGAACGGATTTCCTTCACATTATGTTCCCAGGTTCCCTCTGCCTACTGTTATGTGCAGGATACAGCGTGAAGCTAAAATATATAATAAAAGTTTCCAAAAACCACTTGTACCACTGTACCACCATCACCGCTGTAATCTTGGTTGAAGCGGCAGAGATGTTTTTTCTTATTGCAAAGACCTTTTTTCTGTTAGGCATAAAATTAACGATTCTTAAACAATAAGCTTTATGAATAATTTCTAAAATCTCGTAAAATATAGGTGTAATGTATTTTGCCCATAGTTATAACAATTAAATCGTGTACGGTACTTGTGAGATATTCAATTACTCTAGCGATTTACTAACACAAGGATTAGTAATGTATGCATTGATGATTGGTCTATAATCTCTGTATATGATGATGAGACACATGTCGTGTACTATTGGATACTCCATTTTGGTTAATTTACAATGTTCTCTTAGAGCCCCTTATTAACCAAGTTCTAACTAGATTGTTTTTAAAGTATGCTCTAAATATTAAAGCTCTTACATAACATATCACAGCATGGCTTAAACCAAAATATTATAAGAAAGCTTATACTGTCTGCAATTTACTAATTTCATTTTGGCTTTTAATAAATTAACGTTATCTTTGATTTAAGCAATTCTCAAAACCTAAAAATATTCCTTCCAAGTTGTAACAGTATGTACCTTGGGTATAAGTTAAAAATAAATAAATAAATAAATAAAACAAAATATGCATGGCAATACACATAAATAACATAGTTAATTATTAATAATACAAACTATATATTTTTAATACCATATTAATCGAGACGAGTTCGTTTATTGTCGTCCCGAGTGTCGCGACCGTCGTTCTGTCTATATAGGTGGTGGTGATGCTGGAAGGCAGCGGTCGAGTCGAACTCTTAAGTACTACGGTACTAATAAATATGATGCACATAAAGACTCGTACCAAGTATATTATAAATATAATATACTTGGTACGAGTCTTTATGTGCATCATATTTATTAGTACCGTAGTACTTAAGAGTTCGACTCGACCGCTGCCTTCCAGCATCACCACCACCTATATAGACAGAACGACGGTCGCGACACTCGGGACGACAATACACGAACTCGTCTCGATTAATATNCGGAAAGATCACACACAAACGTCTCGGAGGGTTCAACGATGACTGTAAAGCCACGGTCTGGTCGGAACTCACGGTGTAGGGCGGGGCGGTGCCCGTACTCTTTCTTCTTTTTATTATGACTAGTTCGCAGTTATAGTGGAGAGGAAGATAGGACGCGCTCTTGGCTTTTCTTCGGACGAGCTTCGAGTTATGACAATGTCATATTGTCGAGTTTCCAGTTATCTAAATAACTGACACAAGAACAACTTCTGATGGCAAATATTATATCTTATTAAAGCGATACCTTCTAATGGCATAATAAGGAATTCTTAATACTGTTACCTCTGAATCTCTAAAAGATTTTGGGTTCTTCACGATCACAACTATAAACGGTTCTAACCACTAGACACATCACGAGCCAAGGCATTATTATATTAAATAATATATTCAAAGGTATTTGAGATATCAGTTACAAAGTGATCGAGTAATATGACATAGTTATAAAGTTGTAATTAGTCGCACAATGAAAGCTAAGAGCTACTAATTTGAGAATGTTTTTAGATTTTTTTTTTCAGCTTCACGCTGAATCCTGCATACAGCAGGTGAGGCAGAGGGAATCTCGTGTTAAGACACTCCATTCGTAATTTTCCGAAATCTCGAGACATATCATGTTGAGCGGCGGAATTGAACAAATTTTTCATTTCTCCAAAGGGGAAATGAACCCACAATCGTCGCGTTTTCAGTTGTGCCGCTGGGCAACGACAGCCTCCTCTCCTTTTTTTATCATATGTATATATGTCTGAAATTGAATCGAACTCAATATATAAATTTCAATCATATATTCATATGTGAATTTACTACAAGTACGCATAAACGGTAAATGATTTTAAAAGTACAAAAATCACTTAGCACTTTATATTTCGCATTACAAAGAAAATAATTTCAAAAAAAATAACCGACTTTGAAATCATAAAGAAAACAATATTGAAGCGATTCATATACAAATTTAAATAAACATCCAATTTTCTGTCTATTGTTTGATACGCTAATACTCTAATACAGAAACATAAATATTCATTTATCAGGATTAAGATTGTTCAATTTGACAAGTATTGAAAAGCACCTACCTATATCAAATGTTAAAAAGAACATGGTTAAAATACAACAAACTCTTGCTATATAAATAATATATTCTCATTTCGCTACATGGAAATTCTTATATTATTGTTTTATTTTTGGTGTTTTATTTATTTTATGGAAATTCTTATATTACAAAAATAAGCCGTACAGGCTTTTCTGGCACATTTTATTATTTAGTCATATTATTCTTCATTATGCAGTACTCGAAGCCACCCTTTATGCTTGTTTGTGCTCTAGTAAAGCGAAGAAAAGAAAATAGGGCATTTCCAAGGCTGGGAATACCCACAAACCCACAATCATCGCGTTTACAGTCAGGCGTTGAGTCGCCACCACGTCAACCTCGATTTTGTATATTGTATATTACTATACAGTACAACATACTTAGACATTCGTTTAAGAGCAACAGGCCGACTACATTAGGATCTGCGGCTTAGCCAATATAGCACATAGTTTAACCAGACGGATTAAAGATTAAAACTACACCAACTTCAAACCTCTAGAGTTTAGAGCTTTCGTATTAAGATTCTTGATTCTTTACAACTTTAAGTATGTAATTTGTACTTCTATATATAAGTACATACAAATATATACTTATATATGTATAAGGTATTCTCTATGTAAGTTTTTTATTAAATATAAATATTTTTTTTTATTATTTCTTAACTAATTTGAATATTTAAAAATCAAAGGAGCAAAAGCAAAAAGCTATTATATTACAAAAGCAATTTTCTCAATAATAGCGTTCCGTTTCAAGGATGAAAATGTGTCATGGGAAATATTAAATTGCATATATTATTATATTTCGTAGAATTAATACAAAAAATACCTTCAACACATTGGACTTAAGAAAATTTTAAAAGGTCACACTTATTTAAGTTTTAAATCTTTACACATGTCCATTAAAATAATATTAAATATATGTATTGATTTAAGAAAGTCTTGGGGAGTACAGCACAGCGTCAGCAACTGTAAACACGACGGTTGTGAGTTCGATGCACTCTCGAGGCAATGATTTATATCCATTTCCTCGTTGTGGTAAGAAAACAAAGCGCGGCGTCCAATTCCACCATTAAACACACAATGTCTCGACAATTGGACGTAAAGTTGGAGAATACTAGGTTCCTTCTCTCTACCTTGCTATGACAAAGCGTGGCGCTACAGGCATGAATAGCGTAGTGGAAGTGACTACCTAAAATTAAACTACACAACAAAAAATGCTTATATTATATGTATGTAAATATTAGGTTCTTGTATAAAAGTAAATTAAATAGATTTCACAAAAGAATATTTAACAGTAATTGCCAGGAAGCTTCCGTCACTTTCGATATCTGACATACATTTTGAGATTCTTCTCACGGAATAGATTGATTAATGAATTTTTCAATTCCAATTTTATTTCTTATCGGAATATAGTTATGTATACATCATCTGTTATTATGTACACTTAACTGTTACTTTCACAAAAACGTAAACAAATATGTTAACAAAATTATTGCGTATTGCCTACTGTAACGACACTTTATATGAAGATATGTACATGTTATTTATTACGTCCTATTCAATATAACTAATATATATTCACACAGACGTGTATCAAGTGAAAGGGAAATCGCTAAAATGCTTGGTATGTGCTTGTTCAATATTACGGAAATTCTCAAAGGTAGTGAGAATTTTATTGAAATAGTGCTTCAATGTTAAAGCGAATATATTTTAGTGTATATTTATGTGACATTAAAGGTTCAATTTTATTATAGAAATGACATAAGAGAGACGGCTTCATATGTTCATGTCACATGAAGTTAGTTCACTTTTTTATAAGATTATTTTATTGGTAAAACTTAGCGACAGCATAATTTGCAACATCAATAAAAAAAAGTACTTTTTATATTTATATTGAGTCAGCATTTTATTATAAACTCGATAGTTGTGGGTTTAAATCTCTCCAGAGTGAACAATTCATTTGTTAATTATGATTTATAAATAAATACTTCACACTGTGTGCCGTGGTAATTATCATAGACGAGACGTCGTTCTTATATGGACCAAAGAGTCGTGAACGTTGTCTGGCATACTTGTATATATTTGTAGCAGTGGAAGGCGGCGGTCGAGTCAAACTCTTAAGTACAACGTTACTGAAATGATGTCGGTGACAATATTGAATGTTGTTTAGCGTCGCGGGCGCTGTCGTTATAGGCTTATGAAAACTGTTATAGCAACATTAACTTAGTATGTAGTGACTGATGCCGTCTCGCGGTACGTGTAGCGATGCTTTTATGCCGTTGGTCATTGACATAACGTATGCCACTGACATGGTAAATGATAAGTAAGGGCGTAATGTTATTTTTATCTCAGCTCTGGTTTATGTAATAGTGTCCACCTGTGGGTCTAATACCTTGTAATTGTAGAAAATACGCGAGACGCGACTACTAACATATCGGCCGCTTTGAGACAGTGAGCTCGAATCAACGACTTGTATTGACCTTACAAATCAATCAACTTTAGGAATTATCAATCTTATATAATCCTTATATAAACAAGCCTAACAAGTACTTTCAGAAAGAAGCAGAAGGGTCTGTCTGTCATGCTATGTGGGAAAAAGTGATATTTTTTTTTCTTTTTTTATTTTATCAAATCATAAAAAATGTATATATATAATTTTAAATAATTTTAAATAGTACCTACTGTTATATAATAAATAACATTATACTCGTATGTCATGTTAATATTCCATTCCATGGTTTTTGCGCTATACATATTTAATATCGAGGCCAGTCGTGGCGCAGCGACACGAGGTGTGACTGCAAAACCGACTGGTTGTAAAATTTAAAAAAATTAAATCAGCTTCACGCTGTATCCCGCACACAGCAGGGTAGGCAGAGGGAACCTTGTGTTAAGACACTCCGTTCCCCACTTTCTACCGAATTCTGGAGGCATTGCGTGCTAAATGGCAGAATTTAACGCCGCGCGTTGTCTCGACACCAGAGCGAAGAAATGGAAATATAAATTAAAGTGAATGTTTCATCTCTTCGAGTGGGGATCGAACCCACAACCAGTCGGTTTTACAGTCACACTTTGTGCCCCTGCGCTACAACTGTCCACCTTAATTTAATTACTAGCAATAGCGATTTTTTAATTTCTTAATTTCTTCAAAATACCATAATTTCAAACTTCGAAGTAGTAGAAGAGTATCATCTTTATTTTACAAATTAAATAAATAGTATTTTTTAATTATTAGACTAATTGCAGCATCTTTTTTCATCATGGAGTCAGGCTATGAGCCAGAAGTGGTTGAGACTCCACGTTCCGTTAGCACGAATAAACCGCAACGCACTCCATACTAAATGTAGCGCGAGTGCTTTTTTAAGCGCTTCTCTGAGTAATAGTAAGAACTTTCATTTGTTCCATTTCCAACGCCCGACGTTAAAAATGTAACAGTGCTCGATAAAAAATAGGCGCGCTTTAAAAACGTTACGTTTTTTTTAACTCACGTAAAAAAACCCTTTTACAGTCAGTAAAACGTTAAAAATTCCATAGGATTTATATTGTAACCAATAATTTATATCTGTTATAATCTCTAAAGAATTATATATATGAATACGTAAATATTGATGTTAACTAAATTGTCAAATGCCAGATTCCTTTAGTAGCTATATCGCCTGAACTATTCAAACATGTGGGTAGTTTTGAAAAGGGTAAAGAGTGCGGTTACATAAGATCCGACCCAACGTCATGTTCTTTTAAGTTGACAATAAGCTCTTCTGATAGTGACCCTTTTAGTAATCTATTTTGGAGGCAACACATTTACCGCCAAAATATAATATTTAACTTCACTTCTTTAAAAACATAAATAGCTGTTGCTTTTACTTATTACTTAGCTTATAAAGTACTATTTTTAACGGAAAATTAATAAAAGATTTGCTGTTTGCTAAGATGCATCAGTTTGTTAAGATAATATTAATTTTCGGAAAATTTATAGTATTTTTAGCCAATTGTATAAAAATATGTACCTATTATTGTGACAAAATTAAATACATAAAATAGAACATTTTCCATTAAAAAATCTTTTTTTACTTTACACTGTTGCCCACAATAAGTGGTAGCCATTAAAAACCTAGTGTCAAGACTCTCCAAAACTTTTAGTACTAAATTATCCTATGTGAAAAAGTGAATTGTTTTTTTCAACCTTCATTAAACACTAAACCTTCATCTTATGGGCAACGGAAGAAAACGTTTGCAGCTTGACCCAAGACATTACTAACACTAGAATTACAATGACAATATTTTTTTCCGCGTATGACATAAATACTTTTGATAAGTAAGTAATATTACTTTTTAATTTTTTTTTTGAATATTAAAAATCTGAAAATCTATATACAATATAACTCCTAAATACTAACTAATCGATGAATTGCTTGGAATTCATATATCCATATTTATATGGCGATTCTTAAAACAAATATGTACACAAAAGGTCTTGCAGTCAAAGCATGAGAAAGCTTGAATGGCTTCTAATTGTTTTCAACACGATTGTATTCTTATCCATATAGCGAGACACCATTTTTTTATCTTTAACAATTTCACTAAGGGAGTTTAGGGCGGTTACTACCCTTAAAGTTAGAGTTAATTTTCTCAGTATCTAATAAAGATATATTTATTAAATTAAACTGAATATGACTATTCGTAAGCTCATTATATTTTTAAAAAATTATTTTTGGATATAATTTATTTTAAAAAATGTATTTTTGAGGGCGATTTTGTGTACCTGAAATGACTGACACCTACCAAAAATAATATATATGCTAAATAAATATTGATTATCTCTCCATGATATGTATTCCTCTTAAAAATAAACAAGCTTATTATATATGACAAATCTCTATCATCATATTATATACAACTTATTAGTGTCAAAATATATTAACCTAAAAATAAATTGAAAAACAATAAATTATATTTCATTACTCACGAGATACGACGATAATGACTTCTCTAAATAATTTACGAAACAGTGCGTTACCTACTGATGTTGTTTCACGCATCGCTTTTACAGTGGGATTTCCAAATTAGTAAGTACGTGTACACAGGAAACGGAATAAACTTCATAGATAAGGAACATATTTACATATATTTATGCAAAATTTAAAAGATCTTTAGATGTTCAAATTTGGGTCATGTTTACTTTTGTACTTTGTATTATTGTTAATGTAAAACTGTTTCAATGCACACACTAAACCTAAGAACCACCTTGTGTCTTTTAAACAGTTTATTTATGATTTTTTTTTATGGAAAAGGACAAGGCGAACGAGCGTTCGGCTCACCTGATGGTAAGTGATTACCGCCGCCCATGAACCCGTGCAACACCAGAGGAGCTACAGGTGCGTTGCCGGCCTTTAAGATGGAGATAGACGCGCTTTTTGAAGATACCCATGTCATATCGACCTGGAAACACTGCCGCGGGTAGGCCATTCCACAGTTCCGTGGCGCGTGGAAGGAAGTTCCTACGAAACCGCACAGTAGTGGATTGCCACGTATCCAGGTGGTGTGGATAATATTTTAGCTTATGACGTACTGTGCGGTTAGAAAATTCGGCGGCAGGTAACAGGTCAAACAGTTCTTCAGATTGAGTGTCTGGGGAGTGTCCCCATGATAAATGCGATAGAGAACGCACAGTGAAGAGACGTCTCTATGCAAAGCCAAAGTATCAAGCCTTTCACAGATCATTGGTTCCCCAATGATTCGAATGGCTCTACGTTGTATGCAATCAAATGTTTCAAGCTGATATTGGGGTGCACCGGCCCAGAGATGAGAACAGTACTCCATATGAGGCAGAACCTGGGCCCTATATAGGGCCAA